>JAIEZT010001373.1:31015334-31172834 GCA_019594935.1 Periophthalmus modestus | reverse complement strand
TTGAATGATAGACAAACGCATTTCCTCTTCGTATTAACTACTACCCACTGCTTATAGCTCCAGATCTACATAGCTGCTTTAATGAGACTTTTCTGAGCCAGCTCACAGTCAATGCCAAGTGTGGACGACAATTACGTTTGCAAAAAAAAGAATAAATACAACAACCATGTGCAGCGTCAAGATATTTTTGAAATGGCAACGACGACCTGTGGATTCAAAACCTCGACCGTAGAATACTTGTAGCTGATGGCATTGAGATGACCTTCACGTTATATTCAAATGTGTAGATATTTTGGCTACAAAGCCTTATATATAAATTCACAGCCCAAAAACAGAATAGACAATAATGTTCTTTCACATATTAAAACATAAGATACCAGACATCCAGTCATAAACATACACACTGGCATACACAAAATACACAAAAAAAAAACAACGTTAAAGTAATGTTATCAAAATAGGCGTGTAATATAAGGCACTAGAAATCTAAAATCAAAAGAATCATTAGATGCAGCTGAAGAATGATCATTCGTTGGTTGCTGTGACTCGTAAAAGGGTGACATCATTACCGATTAAAACTCTCTCGTTACATTTGAACTGTGACTGAATGAAAACATCCTCGTGTCTGGAAAAAAGACACAACATTAGACACGTCCTACTGGTAACGGCATGTAACTGCAGCTAGTGAATTGACACAAAAATATATAATACATCTACTTATTGCACACAGAAAGAGACAGGTCAAAGTGAGCATTCCAGTGAGATTTTGTTCAAACCCCGAAAACATTTTAAACTAGTTTCTTGCTTCGTAAATCTTTTCTCAAACGTATTTGGACACATAGTCGTCTGTATTATCACTATAAGCGTTATGGCCGTGCTCTGGTCTGTTTCGTTATTCCCTCTCCTAACACCGAATCATCATCGTCGTCGTAGATCTGGCTCGGACATCACAGGCTCACAATGTGCCGTGCTTGCCAACTTGTTTGTGAGAGGTGGAGGGTACAGAGAGTGACACTTAACTGTGCTGTTTCAATTGATCTGTGAATACTTTCCACACAATACATTTGATTGTACACTTTTAGAACAATACCTTATCACACGAAAAGGTCGCTACAGCTCGTTTCATTAGAAGAAAAAAAATAAAACAACAACAACAAACAAAAATGATCTCGTCTGGTTATAGTCAGTGAGGACAAAGTCTTGTACAAAAGCCCCCAAATCAGCTAAAAAGGAGGAACATGCCATGAATAATACCCAGTTAAAAAAACAAGATAATCACATCTCTATATTATTGTCTAAAAAACTAAAGTAATGCTTTACTCTGTGGTATATGTTTTAAACCTCTTTCAGATTTCCCTTATCTAATAGTGAAGCATAAGGTTGAACTGGTGTCTTTTATTACTGTATGGTAGAAATACATATATCTTCTTTTTCATTCACGGGAAACAAAAGTCTGTTTCCAAACATAGGAAAAACACTATTGGTGTCTTTAATACTGTGTGCTCTGTGTTCAGACTCCGGTTGGCAAAACTCTGAGGCTCAAAAGTCCCAGTTCTCTCAGTCCACGCCGCCGCCATTAAGCTGGATTCCTGGTCGTTCTCCGTCCCCTGTGACAGCCAAACACTCTATTGGCTTCTGTTGTAGGGTTAGTGATGCTACACTGGTGTTGGACAAGGTGACAGTTCCACTCCCAAAACAATGTAAAGCAATTTCAGTGCTCACAAAAATTAGATTTGATTAAGCATTCGGAGTTTCTTCTCCAGGCTGACAAATGAGGGAGTGTGTTTTGGGCACAGGGTGCGTAGGAGTACACCCTTGTCGTCATTTAAGTTGCTATGGCTCAGTTAGAAGTGCTGTTTCTGGGTACGGGATAGGCCGATGGTCCCTTCTTCACTCTGCATGTGGTGGCGGTATCTTCAAAGACACATCACGGCCTAGTGCATTTACATGAGGCAGGAGTGACCTTAGAGAAGTGCACTAGGTGGGGATGTGATAAGAGACGGCCACTGGTTTTTATGTTGCATAGTGATCAAAGCTCCCCAGGTACTCCAGACTGGCCCTGTAGCAGAACTGGTACTGGTCCTGCACACAAGACACGAATGGGATTTGAAATGAATGAGTAAAAACATTTTTCTTTCGTGGATCAGCCATAAACCTCCCTCTAAAGCTCATTATGAAACTTCACTGATCAATCTGTCGCCTTAATACTGAACAGTGCAGCTGCTGACTACTTCTGTGGGATCTTTTTTTGTGTTTTTTTTTAAGAAAACTGGCTCTAATTTAGCCTCGGAGTGCACTGGGGTCCCATTGGAGGAGCTGGAGGAAGTGTCTGGGGTAAGGAAAGTCTTGGAGTCCCTGCTTAGACTAGTGCCCTCGTGACCCAACCCCGGATAAGCAGAAGAAAATGTATGGATTGCTGCTCTGATTTATTGATAGTGTGGGTCAATGTTCTGCTGAGCTGTTTGTAAAGAAGGTTGAGTATAGTCATGAGAAGTCTGACCTCTGTCTGGACGGTGGCTGGTCTTTGAGTGCGCAGCATCTTCACTGTCTGAAAGATGTCCACCACTCCTTCGTACCTCATCCTCTCCAGGACTATGCTAAGAGTGATGAACACACCTGTCCTCCCAACCCCCGCACTGCAGGAAGAACACAATACACATTTAAACTTATCATGTCGCTTTAAAATAATTCTATTCAGACCTCATTTTGACTTTAGCTCCTCACTTTCCAGCCTTACCTGCAGTGTACTGTTATAGGACCATCTTGACCAAACTGCTCCTTGGTTTTATGCACCTGTCCAATGAAATCAATAAAGCCCTCCCCCGACTTTGGCACTCCCTGCTCCGGCCAATCAGTGAACTGGAACTGACGGACTGTTCGTGATTGGCCGTCCTACACAGGAAAGAGCGTGTTAGGCGGTACCACAGTGACAGGAAGCGTCTCTCAGAATGTGGACTTACCCTGGCGTCTGTGACCTTGAACTCCCGGAGGATGTACTGGGGCATGTTGTACTCTGCCATGGGGTCTACCACAAAGTACTGGTACCTGGCGGAGCGCTCTGCGGGCCAGTACTGGTGACACTTTTCCTGCACGAGACAGGACAAGAAATGTTCAGTATTTATGTAAGGTAATGATGTGATTAACAGTGTTTCATTTTACTTCTACTACAACTACTGCAATCAGCATTGGGAATTACAAGCCAGGCCTGGTTAGTGCTTGGATGTGAGACCACTGGGAGTATCGGATGCCGCTGTGGGGCGCTAGTGGCAAAAACTGTTGTTGCGTCCTTCGGCAAGACACTTCACCCATCTTGATAGTATGATTCTGGTGCGTGTGAGTGCTGGTGGAGTTCTGAATGAATAATGTGCTATATATATCTGATGCATTATTGTTCATTACTTAAAATGTATTTAGTTAAAACACAGAACACCTGCAGTAAATTGTACTTGTCACACATTCTGTTGGACCAAATCATAGTACTGTATTCTGAATGTCTACAAACTTCTATAATACAGTGAAAAAATCGATGATTAAAACAACTTTATGTTTGTTGTTCTGTTTATGATGTATTTCTTTATCACTGATTTTATGAAAGTAACTGTACTATTGGCACAACTCACACTACTGCTACTCCTGATAAAACTGCCCCAAGTTAACATAACACTTTTACCGTCTATTATTGTGACTGGCCATTTGTTGAGAGTTGTTCGATTTTCTAGTTGGTTAAATCAATAATTTAATGAAACCAGACTGTGAGGCAACCGCTGTTTCGATTTTGGGAAATAGAAAAATAATCTGAATTCTTATAGATTTTTAAAAACGACAGCGCTGTGTTTGGCTTTTTGTATGTGGGGAAACAGAACCTACCCGTCCCATTTCCCTCAGTTTAGTGAGCATGACGACAATGGTTGAGTTGTGTTCCCACAGCATCCTCCAGTAGTCCTCTGTGGTCTCTGCCAATGGACCTTGAGTTGCTATGTAGGCCTTCTGTTGCCTGTACAAGAAGGAACATGCATTACTTACAGCACTGCACAACACAGAGCAGTAAGAAACAAGTATTCTTACCTGTATCCATCAATAAAGCTGGCATTGATATAGTCAGAGCCTTCGACCCCTCTGATTGGCTGCAGACAAACACGCGTGGTCTCATAGGGCATAATGTTGACCAGGCGGTTCTTAAATTTGTTGCATGGCAAGTTGGCACTCACAAACCGGGAAGTGTGGGCCTTGGCACTGGCTAAACGCTGGAAGAGAAATATACATTTGTTGTTGTAACATTGTGCAAACCTAGAGGGAGATATTTCACAGATCACAAATTGTCTCTCAAACAAAACCCAGCGTAGGAAGCTGAGGCAAGAATTCAAGGCCACCTTCCCAATGTGTTAAGCACATGGGTTGGTTTTCTTTTTCGTCTTACAATGAGAAAATCAGGCTACAGTGACTGACAGGCCTGAGGATATTTAGCTTTAACTTCAATTGAATAAACAACAGAGGGGCAACACGAGGGGGCCCGAGCCAGTGGTTACGAAAGGGAGGGGGGCATGTATTAAGATGAACGAGCGGAGGAAGGAGAAAATCAAAAGTTGGGGTACCAGGAAACCACAAGGCCCCACACTGTCTCTAGACTCCGATATGAGCCTCAGACGATCCAAGAGAAGAGAGGGGGAAAAAAACACTAGAACACACACATTCAAAAAGAGCTACGTGCACAAAAGCAGACAGGACCACTGGATGACATAAGTTAAAAGAGTGAGGGGGAAAACCACAGACAGGAGGGGGAACAATGCAGTAACCATAAGGAGCGCTCTGCAGCTACCGGAGCGCTGTGGGAGAATCGGAACGGCTCTATTTTCTTACACATGGACCATGGCTGGAAAATCCCACACTAACCACCGGTTCACCAGTTCAATCAGACTTCCAGGACCAACAATAGTAATTCTTTCTGGCATCTGGTTTGGATGGGACCGCTTGATCAATAAAAGCTCACATACACAAAGATCTGACACAGGGGCCAGTACAGTGACCCGCTGGTGCTGTGTAAAGAGAAGTAAAGTTTTATTTCAGTCTTTAAAATATATTTATACACGAGCAGTCAAAAGTCTGGACACACCCTCTCATTCAGTGTTTTTTCTTTATTTTTACTACTTTCTGCATTTTATATACACACAGAAGACATCAGATAAGTCAGTAAGATATATGGAATTATGTAGTAAAGACAAAACATTAAATAAATCAGTTTAATCTAGTTTAAATTCAAATTCTCGAAGTTAGCCCATTGTGCGTTCGATATGTCCTGAGCGACGCCTCTCTTGGCCACGTGTTTTGGTCATGCTCACATCTGTAAACCTATTAGAGGAACATTTTTAACACTCTGTCCCAGACATTCAATATTAGGGTGGAACCAAACCCTGTACTGGCCCTTTTTGGTGTTTTGGAGGATCATCAAACATAAGCCATGTTTGCACTGTTGTTCTGATGTTGCTGTTGTACATATTTACCTTTAAGTATTTTATTTTATTTTTTAAGTATATCTTTTTTACTGTGTGCTTGCCCTTATTTGTACTTAATCAGTGTTGCCCTTTATCACCAAAGAAAGTTCCTAGTTTGTGAGCTGTACTTTAATGCCACAAAAAAATATCCTTTGGCTTTTACATTACTTATGGCACGTCGAGCTCTTTTATTCAAGTGGAAGGACGTTAACCCTCCTTCACACTCAGTGGTTACAGGATGTTATGTCCTGTGTAAAGCTAGAAAAAAATAAGGTAGTTACATGTGAATAAATACAGCATCTGGTGTAAATATTTTACCTGTGCGGTGACAGGGTGCGTGTGTTTCTTATTTTTTGTGGGTTTTGTTTTACACTTTTACACTTTTTCTTTATCTTTGTATTGTTTTTGTATTATTAGTTCTTGTTCTATTAATTTTCGGTTGTATTTGATAATTTGAAAACAAGTTAATATTCAAATTCTCAAAGTAGCCATCCTTTGCTTTGTCGAAAAATATTTAGTAGGTTTATGTAACTTTTTTCTCTACAACATAATTCCATATATCTAAAAACGCACCTCTTCTCCCTGGTATTTAATTCTAGCTAGACAGGATATCTTGGTGTTTTATTGTTTTATTGTTCTTTGCTTATGTATCGTATTATCTGTATCTTATGTGAAGCACTTTGGGAAGCTTAAGTTAAATTTAAATGTGCTTTATAAATAAAATTGAATTGAATATCTTGCTTCATATATTTGATGTCTTCTGCGTGTAGAAAATGTAGAAAAAAAAACACTGAATGAGAGTGTGAGTCCAAACTTTTGACTGGTAGTGTCTATATTTTTCTTCCATTTTTATGTTTTGGGATCGAGCTCTTCTAAATGTTATTCTAGCAGCATTTGAAAAACATGCCAGTGATTAGGGCTGTCTATTCATCTATGGCTGCATTATTTATTTTAAAAAATCATTGACATTTCAGACATATTTCGGGCAGATTCGCAATAAATTATTTAAAAAGTACGATTGTGTTCAGTGTGCACATTGTTAACAACTCTGTGAGCGTTAAGATTTGAGAGAGAACTGAATTATGAACTGATAAACTCATACAAGAACAAGTTTGCAGGTAAAACAAGATTTTTCTATTAAAAGACAAGAGATGCTGTTCTTTCCACAGGACATTTTAGTACTTGAAGAACTGCAGCATTTGCGATTTGATAAGTATGCCAGCTCAAGCACAGGCTGAACTACATTTATATATAGCAGAGCTGTCCAAACTACGGCCCTGGGGCCAAATACGGCCCACAGAACAATTTTTCTTGGCCCTCATGCCTCCTCTTAAACTGGCCCAATTGATCAGGAAACTGAAGAGATTCTACCTCTGTAATCTGAATAACTTCACCTTACATTGTGACACAGACCTAAATATGTTCAGTCTATGCTTCAATGTCTATCAAACCTTGTGAAATGCAGTATGTGGCCCTCGTTGAAAAGAGTTTGGACTCTCCTGATGTATATAAAGCATTGAGTTCAGTTATATCCATAGACTGTATAACGAAGTGGACTAAGTGAGTGCGACGTCACCCACAGCGCTCGGCTCCAGTCAAATGAAGCTCATCAAGGCTGGAGCGGTTATAGCAGCGAATATCGATCGAAGTTCCATATTTGGAATTTCGACAGCAAGTATCATAGCAACCAAAGAGCCAATCAGGAGCGAGGCTGATAAAGATAACGCCCCTTCCTGCCCGCACCGCTGGTTTGCGAGGGGGGCGTTTAGCAATGCTGTCAATCAAACCTGTTGCTAACGTTATCTTGATTTACAGACAATAAATACAGTATAGCCAAATAAAAACACCAGGATCATGTAGCAAAATGACGAGTCTGACAACTGCAGTTACAAAAAGGGGCCATGTTTTTTCAGTAGAAAGTGAATTGGAGCCAGAGCCGATGGAGCCAGGAGTGCGCTCATGCTCACTTCCTATTTCTTCCTATTATTTGTCACGCAGCAAAAGTCTATAGTTACATCGTCATTGTCCGACTTTACTGCTTCTGTTTAGGTCCTTGCTCAAACACTCCCCCTGTTGGCCAGTGTCCATCTTTACGTCGGCACAGACAGTTTGTGCGGCTCGACGTTCATTGTGATTCTGTGGAGGCTGCTGTCATTAGGACACAAATGCCAGGGAACAGGATGGAGCGGTGTAGTGTTTACTCTGCCCCCGCTGAGACTGAGCAGACTCCAGCTCTGTCAGTGAAATATGTAAGCCACCTGCGTTTGACATATAACTTTACGGATGAAGTCATTTTTCAAAGTGTGGCAAGGACAACGTCTGCTGTGAATTCAACTGGCAGCAAGTAAATACACAAACCGCAAACGGAAATTATAATCAGAGCCATTATGAAGGAATTTCTATTGATTTAAAACAAAAACTAACCCAAATACCTATTGTAATGATGTGATATTTTGTGTTTAGCTCAAAGTTTTATATTGTTAATGTTACTGCTTTTGTTTGTGACGATTGGTTGCTATGCCGTTGCTATGAAGTTTCTATTGGTCAAGTCCTGGTCTGATATTATCGCGCACCTAGACTCTTTTTTTTATTTTTTTAGCCATACATATCATGTTAAAGGAAGTATCAGCATGTACTTTTGCTTTTTTTTTACACAACTTCCTCTAATTTACATCTCTATCCATCTCGGCGGCACCTGCGCTCTGATTGGTCGTCTTCGAGGGCGACTTAAGCACATTACCGTAATGACAGTAACATATTTAAAGAGCCCCATGCCTCTGCTTTGACACGCCGTTTGAATTTACAAGAAGCACAATTGGTTGCGGAGTTACGGTAACTGCAAGTCTATTGGCGGCGATAGCATCCGACGCTATAGAGTTAATCAAATACTAATGAGATGGCTCTTTTTGTGACCAAACCCACTATTGCTACTACTAAAAGACGAAATAAAATAGAAAATTGGATGTCGCCCAGCTCTAAGTACGCCTGTCATCATAATTACTACATCAAGCTACCATTCAATACTTGACAGATGGAACAAGAGTTTTTAAGTTTCAGTTTTTATCATGGCTATTTTTCCTTTGTACTTGTTATATTTCTGTTTTACGATTAGATTTGAGCTGTAGAGGGTTGAATAAATAACATCTATGGCTCATTATGTGTTTCATTCTGTTGTTTATTGATTGCAGTTTGTGTGTTTTAACTATATCGTACATTTAGAACAGTTTTTTGGGCATAACTCTACTTAAAGATTATTATATCAGTGTCATGAATTTGCTCTCGTGACAGATCTGCCTCTTTGTTTAATGGTTAATGCACATGTTTGAGTTACAAATGATATATTGCACAAATAGAGTAACTTTCTATACCCAATATTACATCCAAAGTGTATTCCCTCTCACCTTAAACTCGACCTCCATGCCGGTGACATTCTCCCCGGGCTCGATCTGCGTCAGCCTTTGAATGTAGGAGTAGAGGTTTCTGGCGGGGACCTCGGTGTTGCCGCAGGTTACCGCCTCCAGCAGTGCGTCGTGGATGAAGATGTACTGATCCTCCGTCTGCACCATGTAGTTCCTCTGGGATCGCATCAGAGTCACGTGACCGTAGATGTCGATGGTCTTCTCGTGTTTGATCCTCTCCGTCATGGCGTCAATGACAATGAAGCAGCCGGTGCGGCCCACTCCAGCACTGCCAAGACACAGCCACATTTTAATGAGAAACGCATTACTAGTTTATATACTCCGTGTGTTTGACTTTGCTTATATATATGTAAAGACCTGTAGCTATCATCTCTGACACCGAGGATCATTATGTTGTAATTTGCACATTTTAAGTCATAATATTCATCTAAAACAACTTAATAACAGAAACAAGTTCACTGACGTCCACATGAGAAAACCTCGGTGCCCAATGGGAGCTGATGTCGGCGTAAATGTCATAACAACAAAGAGTCAGCACCTTTAAAAATTTGTACCAAAATGACTAAGTGACGCTGTGGAATCCTGCGCGTATCACCAATTAAAAAAGTAAAATAGGAGAAAAAGTAAATAAAAAGTAAATAGAGAGCAGTGGCCGTGTGCCAGGGAAGATGGGGCTTGATGGGCAAAACGGCATCTTGAAAATATCTGATTAACTATTGCACAGACATGCACAATTCACTCCAAATACAGCGTCAGGTGAGTAACTGTTGAGGAGAAACAACTATAACATGGTTAAAATCTCTGAAAAGCTCTAATTTAAGTTAACATTGACTTTAACTGTGCAGCACTCGTTCAGTGTTGCATTAAGGCTGCTGATATTTACTTACAAAAAACTAGACTTAAGTCAAACTTGAATCCATCATAAGATATAAAACCTTGAAGAAAAACCCTGAAAACAAACAAACAAAACGTTTTTCTTTTAAATGGAAAAGCCAAATGAATGTAGGGTTCAAAATATGTCAATGTCAAAATAAATAACTGAATAATTAAAGCCACTTTTCAACCATAAAAACAAGCAAATGAAAATCTGCTGCGGGTATGAAGAGGTCCTCTGTTTTCGATCGGTATTTCTGTTTACAATGAGCGTAATGCAAAATTATGATCTCCATTGGTACAGTATGTTTTAGTGTTGTTATGTTAAAGTTAAACACTGAACACTTGAAAACAACAGAAAAATATCAGCTCCAAAATGTGTATGCGTCATTTTAAATCAATTAAGTACAAGATGCCAGGCAGCAGTATTTTTGTCTAAGCGTGTGAAATCGACATGTGTGTTGACTCATCATCTCTCTGGCATTAGCATCTTATACTGACATACAATCCAGGAATATAATACACTTAGCTCCCACCCAAACACGCTTTTGCTGTGCTGGTTCCTAAATGGTATAAGACTCTGACCAAGCGATTTTAAAACCCTCTTTCTATGGTTAAATTAAAGTGAGCAGTGAAGAGGGTGTGTGTGGGGACGATGGGATTGGCTCCATTGTTTGATACAAGGGATAGATGATATGTAAAGACACATTATGATGGAGTCTTGCTGTAGAGGGAGATTAGGGAGAGCTCCACGGCTGCCAACCTCCGCCCCCCCGCAGCTCCCTCCCTCTCTCCTCCTCTTTATCATCGCTGTAAGTACCCATCCGACGGGCTCATACCTCTTCAGTCACACCTTTGTACATTTTTAGACTCCCATTTTTGCTACATTCCCCACTCTTATTAATTTATCATTTCTGTGTGTCCGGAGCCTGACCTCTCCTCTGTCGTGTTCATGTTTTAAGTAACAGCACAGAAAAAATAAACCTGTGACATTGGGACAAGATTTTAAAGCAGCACTGCCAGGACGAAACCAGGACGAAACCAGGACTAAACCAGGACTAAACCAGGACTAAACCAGGACTAAACCAAGATGAAACCAGGACCACTAAACCAGGATGAAACCAGGACTAAACCAGGACGAAACCAGGACGAAACCAGGACGAAACCAGGACGAAACCAGGACGAAACCAGGACTAAACCAGGACGAAACCAGGACGAAACCAGGACGAAACCAGGACTAAACCAGGACTAAACCAGGACTAAACCAGGACGAAACCAGGACGAAACCAGGACGAAACCAGGACGAAACCAGGACGAAACCAGGACGAAACCAGGACGAAACCAGGACTAAACCAGGACTAAACCAGGACGAAACCAGGACTAAAAACC
Organism: Periophthalmus modestus; assembly: GCA_019594935.1. Lineage (NCBI taxonomy): Eukaryota > Metazoa > Chordata > Actinopteri > Gobiiformes > Gobiidae > Periophthalmus > Periophthalmus modestus. Next base: position 31,161,664 of record JAIEZT010001373.1, on the reverse strand, counting down.
AAGACTAAACCAGGACTAAACCAGGACGAAACCAGGACGAAACCAGGACGAAACCAGGACTAAACCAGGACTAAACCAGGACTAAACCAAGATGAAACCAGGACTAAACCAGGATGAAACCAGGACTAAACCAGGACGAAACCAGGACGAAACCAGGACGAAACCAGGACGAAACCAGGACGAAACCAGGACTAAACCAGGACTAAACCAGAAAACCAGGACGAAACCAGGACGAAACCAGGACTAAACCAGGACTAAACCAGGACTAAACCAGGACGAAACCAGGACGAAACCAGGACGAAACCAGGACGAAACCAGGACGAAACCAGGACGAAACCAGGACTAAACCAGGACTAAACCAGGACGAAACCAGGACTAAACCAAGACTAAACCAGGACTAAACCAGGACGAAACCAGGACGAAACCAGGACGAAACCAGGACTAAACCAGGACTAAACCAGGACTAAACCAAGATGAAACCAGGACTAAACCAGGATGAAACCAGGACTAAACCAGGATGAAACCAGGACTAAACCAAGACGAAACCAGGACTAAACCAGGACTAAACCAGGACTAAACCAGGACTAAACCAAGATGAAACCAGGACTAAACCAGGATGAAACCAGGACTAAACCAGGACGAAACCAGGATGAAACCAGGACTAAACCAGGACTTAAACCCAGACTCAAACGGTTCTGTTTATCTGTGCACGTGACTGAAAGGGTTTTATTCTGCACTTTTCTCCTTTAATGTTCATTTTATGATGATTATTTATGATTATTTATGTTTTCATTTGCAGTTTTGTGGTTTTAATGTCTTTCTTATTGTGTAAAGCACTTTGAATTACTTTGTGTACAAATATACAAATAGCCTTGCCCTGCCCAGTAATCACACAGTATACACAGTGATAGTGACGCTATGGTCATATAATAAAACCAGAAACCACAGTGTTCTACCACTGACTGCGCTCGTCCAAGGAGGTCATGAACGCAGTAATCGTCTCTCTCTTTTTCTCAGTTGCCTCTCTCCTCTGCCTAATGGTTAGCGCAAATAGCACATTCATTCCAACACTGAAACTCAAGAATATGCCAAGTCCGTAATGATACGTTTCCAGAATGTTCTCATGCGATGAACGAGCCTCCCGCTGCTCAGGCTCAGAGCTTATTTGAATATAAACTTATGAACTTGGATCCGGCGGCAGCTCAAATAGTAAACAGTCAACATTAAAAGGTCCTTTAGTGGCTGGTGTTGTTAGACCTGAGACGTGATGGTGACTGGTAAAGGAGGAGGAATGTGTGTGTTGGCCAGAGAGGGTAGTTTGGGGTTTGCAAAATCGCACCTCAATCTCATTTCAGTTCAAGCCTCTATGCATGATTTTAAATAAGAGGTCTTGTACTGTAGAAATCACGCTGCCAAGTAAAACCCATAATTGAACATAAGTGGACCCTACTTGCAGGGAACATTATACTTTAGTATTTTTGTTAGGAACTCAATTTTCTCACTCGGTGATGAAAATCCGTTCACACAGATGCACACGTACCTGCAGTGAACAACCATAGGCCCAGCGTCGGGAGGGTTGCAGGCTTTGACCCGGCGCAGAAAGGCCAAAAAGGGAGTCGGATGTTCGGGCACCCCATGGTCAGGCCAAGCTGTAAACTGGAAATGACGCACTTCACGCTTCTCATTGGAGCCACTCTGAAGGAGACACAGAGAAGAGGGTTGTTTATTTTTATTTGGCAACATTTTTCTGGATATATATTTGTTTTATAAAGGCAAAATGACATGAGACTTATATAGTAGCTCCAATGGTACACTTATATTATATTTATTTTATATATTTGTATGTATTATTATAATTATTATTATTATTATTACTATTATTTTATTTATTATTATTTTATTATTCTGCAAAATTTCAAATGAGCTAATAATTTTTTGCAGACCACTTTTTCACATATTCCCGCAGATCACAAGCATCACTGGGACATTTTTACCCAAAATAAAGTTGCTCACTCCATATTTCTTCTTCAATCTTTCAGAATTTAATTTCCCAAACACAGAAATAGCACCAGCTGTGTTTAAAGTCACATTTCAGACACTCGCCTTGAACTTTGGCAGTCCCTAACATGTCTGCACAGAGCTGATGTGTTTTGATAACTGCATTTGTAACAGATGTACTTCATAAAGTGTCCAGCCAGAGCATAAGTGTGACAATATGACATATGGTCTAGTGCTATTCCACAGCGGTGAAGGGCGAGGCGGCCGGTGGCTGTGTGCCCTGTAGTTGCAGCAGTGATGTTAGTGCAGGCTATTGTTTTTGCACTTGTCTATTTAAGTGAGTATGACATAAGCAAATGCAGCACATCTCCCTGCTGTAGTCTATTGATCCTAATGAAACATGGTCGCTATATTGACCAGCTGCGTCTGAAAGATATGATTATATTTTCTGGTGTCTGTCTAAATAATTAATGGCGCTGTGTGTTTTAAAAAAAAACAACAAACATTTATTACAAGGGATGGACTCATTCTCTTCTCGTGGCTCTCATTTGCTGCTCCATTTTATTCACTCGTTTTTGTGTCTAAAGTGGAAACATACTGACGTCCATATTGACTAAAATAACATAAGTAGGATTGAAAGCATTGGTTACTTAAATAATTGTATCTACTGCATCTATGAATTACCTTTAAAAAATACACTCAAGCTTGTGTTTATGTCCTACATGTTTCCAGTGATACATGTGAATCGTGGCTGCGTCTTGTTAGGCCATAAAAAGTATAAATAATTAAACAGATCAGTTCACAGATGTATGCTCAGCACTTACCTTGTAGAGAGCGAAGGTCCTCACGGAGTATGTGGCCAGCTCCACTGTGTCCAGCAGAGTGACCTGGATCAGGCCGTAGGTCTCTGTCCCCCGCGTCGGCCAGTACTGGTCACACTTCACCTTCAGGAGAAACAAGAGGACATGAGATGAGACCAGTATTACTCAGATTATACTGAAGAAAAGACTGCAAACATGCCTGTGATAGAAGTGCTTTTAAAGTGTCAGAATAGGAATCAAGATCATTCTGTATTTTGAAATGTGCGGCCCTGTTTGTTTTCAAAAGTACTTTAAATCAGTGGGTGGGCTCTAATCAACATCTACTAATAGTGCTGGAAAAGTTCACTGTCATGTGTTTGAAGCTGTACCTCCCTCACATACCAATGTCACAAATCCCTATAGCCTTTTGGCACAACAATTCCCGGCATTCCCAGGCTTTAAAACAACTCAAATTTCCCTGTTATAGACGTCATTTTTGTAGTTCTTTGGAGACCACAGAAGCGAGAGGGGAACATTCCCAGAGGATGGAAAAGGGGGCAGAATCAGGCCAAACCAAATGTTATGTGCTGATCCCTCCAGTCCCAACATCAAAGACGGCTGGGAGCTCAGCTCAGCTTGCTCTGCATTCCACTGCTCCAGACTGGGGATTATGCGTTTTGGCCCGGGACGTTTAGGCTGTAATTACAGCTTTTCAACTGTTGTTTTCCTTGCAGACCTTGAGACACTGTGGGGACAAAAATGGTTGTCCACGTAGGGGGCCTTCCCACTGCCTGAGGGGAAACATTATTGTAGCGCAGTAAATGTCTGTTGTGAGAACTATACAGGGCTGATAAATGGTAGCACTGCGCTTGTGTTATTTGATTGGTGCTAAAAGGAAAGATGTTGGCAATGTTCCCACAGTGGGAGCATCTGTGATCATCTGTGTTGTAACTGCATTATAAGAGGTGGTAAAATGATTCTGGACCAACCCACAATACATTATTGACTCATGAGGCCAATTATGTGTACTACATCACGACACAAACGCCTGTTGACTTTAAAAGGACTAACTGCACTAGTCTTATCAGGTCAACAAGACAGTGCTGCTTTTCATTGTATCCTAGTTTATTCGAGGCACTTAATGAAGTGTTCACTGTCTGTATTATACCACACAGCAGGGGACAAACGTGAGCGTGTGATCATGCATATACTTAACACTAATGTGGTGTGTTTGTGAAGAACAGGACTAAGGAGCAGGTTAGTGCTTTGTGCTGAGCTGAAGACATTTTAGCATTCTCGCACATTTCACTTTAGTACAGAAACAAAACAAGAAAAACAGTGAAAAGGGTCACTGAACAGAGAAGTAAACCCATGTGTGTTGTGTTTGAAAAGGGGTTAGAGAGAGAGAGGTCTTGCCTTAGAGAAGAAATAAGAGGGCATCTGAGGGTCAAACAGACACAACAGAGACAGTTGGAAAAAGTTGCAAAAGGAAGCAGAGTTTTAACACAAGACAGGTTAATCGGAAAAAGGAGCTCAGATGGAGGAAAGGATAATTTCACAGGAAGGCTTTGGACATAATTGGTTAGAACTTCATCACGATTCACACCTCCAGCCATTCTTGTTCATTTCATTCCAACATGACTTTCTCATTACAGTGGATCTCTACTTGAGCGTGTATTCTGTTAACAACAGACGTGCCTTAAAGCCAAATGATTTTCTAATTCATGACATAGTCCCGATTTCCCTCTAATCCCCCTTTAGCTCTCATTCAATCTTACTGTGCTCTGTTCTCGTCAGATATATGTATTCAACAATTACTGCTAACTCACTGACATATTTTTAATATTGTCCCACACGTTTGGGGGTTGAATTGTGTCCCGTCCTGGAACAGTGAGCTTGACTGATGCTGTCCTCCCACATATCTGGTCCTGTCATACACTCAGTGCTTTCAGCCGGTAGCTCTATCCCATTCTGTCCTAAAATCCTCCTGTCTCTTTCACTTCATTATAAAGCTATTTAAAGTCATAATGCTGGGGGAGAAGGATTTTTGTCACGAAACTCAACCTGACCCTTCTTGCTTCCTTCCCACCGGAGTTGTAATGTTTTGCTGTCATACACTGAAGTGCTAAATAATTGTTAAAGCTGCACTGTGTAACTTTTCACCTACTTGTGTCATAGACTTTATTTTATGATGATTAATGTATATAAATAAACTTTCCTTGCCTTGTCTTTGCCTAAAATGTTCCACAGTATGGCATTATACTTATCTATCTTGCATTCAATCAAATCCAAGATCGATAAGAATGCATTCTGACTGTGAGCGGGCTTGCCTCTCCACAGATCTGACCAGTAATTTAGCCTGGTTTAAAGCCATATTGTGAGACATTCTAGGCAATACAATTATATCTCCATGGAGACAAGCAGCGGAAAAGTTACATAATGAACCTTTAACACGTTTCTTCATCTTTCACACTTTTTTTAAGGGTTAAGTGTTGATTGGTTGTTGGTGTGAAAACTTTTTAATTTAACTTTCATAGCCTTTTTATTATCAGTAGCTTCCTTCCCTCGTCTTACCTGTCAAAAAAACTCCATCTCATTATCCCACTTCTCACTTCCTTACCCTGGATTTTTCTTCCAGCTTAGTCATCATGATAATGTTGGCTGTGTGCTGCTCCCACACCATCCTCCAGAAGTCTCCGAAGGATTCTGGGAGGGGGCCCTGAGTGGCGATGTAGGCATTTTGACGGCGATAACCATCAATGTAGTTAGCATTGATGTAGTCGCTGCCCGTGACACCTGTGGAGAAATGAGTGACAGTTATGAAGGAGCTGAAAGATGAAAGCTAAGTGAGTTTGGGTGGAAACGATTGGTGAGATAATAAACAGAAACAAATGCACAGGCACGATCTATATAGCGCCTTTCTATCTTCAAGGCTCTCAAAGCGGAGTCAGGGAAATACTCACCCATTCACACAAAAACACTACTGCAGAGTACACACATTTACCCGAGATGGGGCCAAGTCGGTGTTTTGTAAGTCTCAAGTAAGTCTCAAGTCTTTGGTCTCAAGTCTGAGTCAAGTCCCAAGTCACAGCTAAGTCCCAAGTTACAGACAGGTAAGTCTAAGTCACAGGTAACATCAAGTCAAGTTCCAAGTCACAGGCAAATCAAAGTCAAGTCCCAAGTCACAGGAAAGTCCAAGTCAAGTCCCAAGTCACAGACAAGTCCAAGTTAAGTCTCAAGTCACAGACAAGTCCAAGTCAAGTCCAAAATCACAGTCAGACAGCCAAGTCAAGTCCAAGTTACAGGCACAAGATAAGTTCCAGTCACAGGTAACACAAGTCCAAGTCAAGTCCCAAGTCACAGGCAAGTCCAAGTCAAGTCTCAAGTCACAGGGAGGTCCAAGTCAAGTTTCAAGTCACAGGCAAGTCCAAGTCAAGTCTCAAGTCACAGGGAAGTCCAAATCAAGTCCCAAGTCACAGACAGACAAGTCCAAGTCAAGTCTCAAGTCACAGGGAGGTCCAAATCAAGTCCCAAGTCACAGGGAGACAAGTCCAAGTCAAGTCTCAAGTCACAGGGAGGTCCAAGTCAAGTCTCAAGTCACAGGGAGGTCCAAGTCAAGTCCCAAGTCACAGACAGACAAGTCCAAGTCAAGTCCAAAGTCACAGACAAACAAGTCCAAGTCAAGTCTCAAGTCACAGACCAACAAGTCCAAGTCAAGTCCCAACTCAGTCTCACAAGTCCAAGTTGAGTCCAAGTGTTTGGCTTTGACCTTCTAGTCATTTCAAGTCTTTAAACCAGAGCTTATAATTTAGCAATTTATATGATTTTAAAACTAAATTGTACTTAAAACGGTATATTATATATGCAATATTTTGGAGAGGCTTAAAAAGTTGTAGAAAAGCTACTTGTTCTTTTTCAGATGTCTTGCCTTAGTGCGAACTATTACTGTCATAATAAAAAGAATTAACATTTCGAAGTTGATAATAGTTATTTCTTCATGTAGTCTGCACTGAAATGGAGCAAAGGATCCTCGTCTATGGAGTTCTCTCAATGTTTTAGCCGTTGCTGCAACAAAACAATGTAATCTAACTTATTGTGACAGCCTCCAGTATTATTGTAAGACATCTAACGATATGATATCGCAGTTTTTCAGTTGAATCCCTAAAGACGAATAGAGAAGTGAGGAGGGAAATGTTCCAGTTTGTTCCTGTAAATTATGCACCGTATATATCAGCTGTATAGAAAAAAGAAGAAGCATCAAATCATCTCAAGTTACAGGGCTCAAGTCTGAGTCATTGACCTTCAAGCCCAAGTCGAGTCCCAAGTCTTAGTCCATTTTATAAAGTCAAGTCACAACAAAATAGTGACTTAAGTCTGACGTGCAAGCCCCCACTTCTGCCATGTACCCAAGAACACAAAGGCAGGATTCATCTGTGGGAGACGGAATCGCACCGTAAAAAACCTATGGACCACTGTATCAACTGAGCTACTGTCGCCCAAAGACACGGCCAACAAAGAGCCTTACCAACATGGACGGACAGTTTAGTTTTGTCCTTAATCTTCCTAAAATTAGGAATTCTGTGTATTACTTAAGGGAATGTGCCTTCTAAAGACAAAAGAGCAGGAGAATTATGTGCTGACCCATGAGGAGCGGTGAGACAGGGACAGCTGCACTGCACTGAAATCCCTGTCAGCGCTGATTGAACATGAAGACTCACGGTTTGTGTAATTTCAATTTCACATGAATCAATCTATATGGATTATTTGTTTGGGTGATGTCGATGTAATATAGCACGGATCATCTGAGGTCATAGAGCGAAGATTACTGTTTTCACGGGGCCCTGCTGCATTGTTCAGCTGTCTTGGTTAGAATACATGCTAAGACGATCACGGTCTAGCCTGAGTATTCTCTTGGAAGTGTCGCCCTGAATGGCAATGCGACTGTTGGGCTGTCTGTGGATGTAAGACGGGCTGACACTGCTCGTCCTGGTGGGGATTGTGTGGATGTGATGCAAGGCGCCCTCTGTGTGAGTGTTTGATTTAGGATTAGGCCTGCTCATCTAGATCCTAATACCATAATCCCCAAATTCACTGAGTCACAGCTCAAACATGCATTACGCTTACACTACGGCTCCGATGTACACACATGAACCAACACACAGACCTGTATGTGTGAATATATGTTTGCTGCTGGGGTTTCTGAAGGCGCTGACAAACAGTGGGATCCCGATAAGAGGAAAGATACGGACACAGAATGTTTGAGACCAGAGTCACATCAGCTACAATATCTTGTGAAGAGGACTTTATATCATTCATTTCGAAGTAGCTGCTTAGCTTAAGGCCTAATTACGAGGCAGCAAAACCCATACAATTTTATGATTATGGTGTTGGAAAAACAGTTAAATCTGACTTTTAAATCTAGAATAAATGCTTTGTAATTTAGGAGTGTATAAAATTGTGTCTTCCACGTTTTAATTCTCCCACTATTTGTGCAATGCAATTTTACCCTTTGTTTTTTTAATTCTTATGTGATATGTAACTACCCTGCTGTAATTGTCCTTAAATAACATTTAATTAGTTTCTAAGTTTAGATGCTTTTAAAATCCGGCTAAAGTAGAACTCCTTTTATAAAAGAAAATCTCTTTTTGTGCAGATTTACACCCAATGTCACAAACACTCACAGTTTCTTTATAAGTAAATTACAGAAAAGTACCCTGTGTTTAAACATTGTCTTTTTAATGGGATGGAGACAAACAATACAAGAGCTGCAGCATATGTTTATCCTCCTCAGTCGTTAAAGACAGCTTGGCTAAAAGCTTTGATGTGCTATAACTTTATTGCAGGAGACTGGAGCAGACCCTCTGTGCTGATAAAACAAACACACTTCCAGTCCTGCTCTGGCGGTACTGGCCTGGCGCCGAGCGAGCGCTTATGAGCGTATGAGAAAGAGAGCATATCTGTGTTACTGCACGTGCTTCAAATCTATAGCTGTGTATATGGGAGCATTTGGACATGCTTGAGTATATACTATGTATTTTGTATGTGAAAAGACACAGACGGCCAGGGCTCCAGGACAGGCGGGGGTGGAAGGGCTGCTCACACATGCTCTGCCCAGATAAGGCTCATCTGCTCGGGCTTGGCTTCCCACTGCTGCTCTGCCTAGCTCTCCACAGCGGAGCTGCCAGTTTCTTCACCTCAGGTCTTTCCCTGCTGAGGTGGGTGAGTCCGCTTTAACATGTACTCTAATAGTAGGACAAAGAATTTTTCCATTTTCAGAGGAAATCCAACAGATTGGGAATTCCACTGAAATACACTATTATTGAAGCTCAGTGTAATTCAATAAATCCTTATCATAACTGACACACTCCACACTGCTGTACGTGGGAATGCAGAGCACTTGAACATAAATACTGATCATTTTACAGTGCTGTATACACAGTGTTAGGTAACTGGCAGCAAAAGACATCTTTAGACTATTAATAATCCCTCCTTTATAGATCACGGCACGCATGTCTACATACAAACACATAGAACAGGACATAAAACATGTGCTGCACAATGCAGGCCATAGACTCTAATCCATATGGTGGAATGGTGCATACTAATCTTTAAGCATACGGCTAGTGGCATAATAACATTTTTTACACAGACATCAAACACAGTGCATAATGGTAATGGGCCTGGGGGTGAAATCCATTTCTATGTGGGAATGTCAGTAACAAAAGGAGAATAGATTAACACACCGTTATTTCTCTGTGGCTAACCCACTGGTATAATCCTATACCATGAAAAAGGCAATAAACCCTCTCATATATGACTCTCATATATTAAAGAGGTGATGCACCAGTCCTATGTTGTCATTTTCACTGGATCAGCTCACCAAAAAGTACCCAGAATACACCAACCTTACACACACACTGGCATTATAATAACGTACCCTCAATGCTGGAGAGTATGACCCTGGAGTGATCGTAGGCAATGACGTTAGCGTAGCGGTTCTTTGGTTTGTTCACCTCCAAGTTTGAGTTCTCCCATGTGAACTGCTGACCAGGGTCCACAGACTGAGAAGAGAAGAGTAGTTTAAGTACTAGTGGAAATCTTTTTATAGGGATTCACAAAGGGGAATGATATTTGCAATAAGTCTTAACATTTAGTTGCACCTCAATATTCACTGTATGTGACTATAATTTCAAAGTATTTCTGTACAATATAGATTTTACAGTTTAGAAAAAAAAAACGTGGTGATCAATTCCTCTGGGACTGAAAGACATGGTCGTGTTAGACCAACACATTAAGTTCCTGGGGCGTAATTACAGTGTAACCATCGCTGTTAGCTGCAAAAGGCAGACATGAGGTCATTATGGGCCTGTCAGTGGATGAGGGGAAGAAGAGGAGAAAGCCAGAGCAATTTAGCAATTCAGAATATTTTACGACACATAATTATGGTTTGGGTCAGGGAAAAATATGGCAGAGGAGTTATACTGGATGAGTGCATGCATCATGTATTATGTGCCTTTATCTACAAAGCTGCCCAGCACATACTTGTGTGTCCTGATTATGACAAAGCCTCAAAATCATTTGCTGGGCTCTTTTTCCCGCTCCAGTCCAAGCCTCCACCGGCCGTCTATGGCTTCCTCGTTAAGGCTCCGGGCCGAACAAAGCACACAGTCATGCAGAGAGAATGTGAGGCTCAACACTGTGTTTCCAACTTGTGCCACAATTACACCGGCCTCTCCCTCTGCGTCTCCCTGCTTTTTATTCTCCCAACGCTGCACTGCCTTTGCTTTTCTGCTTTTTGCATAATGCATCCTTGTCTCCGTCTGCGTGCGCATCTCTGTCACACACAGTTTGTCTCTCTTGTGGTAGCCAATTAGAGCCTTGTGTTTCCCTTCTTCACCCAGAGGCCGTTGGTCTAAACAGAAACGAAAACATTTTTACCCCTTTAATAGCTCTCTGTGGAGCTCATTGTAATGCGAGCTGTATTTGCTACAGAGCCAGTAAGTCAGGATTTTCTTTCTACTGCTGCTATGTTATATTTAGTGGCACGGTTCAAGCTAAAGTCAGGCCAGTTGTTATCTTTAAGTCTCTGTCTTGCGCTTTTCCTTTTAACTTTGCTGCAAGTGGATAAAAAGCTAATCATGAAGTGTCTTTCTGCAGAATACTTCTCCTTGTATCTCATGGAGTCGTGTCTGCCTCTGCATTTTCCCGCATGATATTCAAGTCGATAAGAATTTGGCTGTAAGCAAACGAGCTTTGAGGTTGCAATTTCCATTTAATATTTGTATAGATAACAAGAATATGGTAGAAGGGGACACTGTACATTATTGCCTATCTTTCGGTTAAAATGAATAATAATACGACTTCTCCAATATCAGACGTGGAGAATGACACAGAGCTGGGTTGATCGGTGAAAGATAAATAGGCATATGATTGAATTTTCCAAGTGTGAGATTTTCAGGGACAGATAATCAGCATTCCTACCTCATACTCTTGTGAGAACTTAAGATTGTCGTTTGCCTTCAGGCGCTCGATGTGATCTGCCAGCTCAGAGAGGGAGACAGGAGGGTGACTCGCCATGCCTGCCCAAAACACAGAAACAAGCCATTTTGATACTTCGCTTTTTACAGCAGAAATGTTAAGAGTTAGGAGTTGTTATCCACGGTCAGAAAAGAAGCAAATGGAGGATGTCGTGGGTTTTTTTGTGTTTTTTTTTCTTCTCCCAAGCCAGACAGAAGGAACAATGTGAATGTTGGAAAGTTACTGAAGCAACAACAAGACGTCCTTAGAGTATGCACACTGCTGGGTGGAGATAAGAGCGTGAATCAGGCGGTTAAAAATTTAGTATGGGCAAAAAATGGGCTTTGCAAAACAAATTAGAGCAAGCAGCTTCCTCCTGAATGGGATGGAAGTTAGTTTTTTTAAAAAGAGAATAGTTCATAAAATGGTAACAACAGAAAAGCCTGTGGCCAAGTCCAACTAACTTGACAGTCGCCGATAACCACGGTACACAGACACACGGTAGGCTGTAAAGGGAAGAAAACACCCAAGTCAATCTTATCAATAGTGGCAGATCTAATGCCGGGTGTATTGAACTGGCCGTGGTTGGAGTGCCTCCCTGTGTAAGCCTCATGTGTGCGCTGTCTACCTGGAGTCTGGAAGTTGATCCTCCGCAGCTCTACGGGATCAGTGGGATGATGGGATGACATCGCTTTGCTGCAGGGAAAACTAGCCTTCCTGCCCTCAGCCTCAGCCCTTTTCCTGGAAGGACAAACACACACAGTGAACTCGCTCAATAACAATCAAAAAACTGCACAATCTTTGAAAATATCGTACTCTACCACAAGGCAATTTCTGGATTTAATCTAAATCAAAGTGATGAGGGTATTTGGTACTTCTAAGACAAAACAAAATTCCTAGGTCTTTATAAAATGATTGTAATTGCCTAGAATAGTTGGTTGAGATGTTGTTAAACTGCCGGGCTAGTATTACAGCTTGTTTTATGTTAATAAGTGCATCAATGTCTGGCACAGTGCCTCATGCAGTATTTTGGTTTTGCAACTGCACTTTACAATGCAATCATCAAAGAAACATCAAATAAAGCCTGCGTCTCTCGAGATCTATTATATGAAATCTTCCTGGCGAAGGGAAATGCCCCTGTAGGACACGAGAAATGGTAATAAGCAGAGGTTGTTTACCTGTCAGGTTTGCTGGATCCAAACAAGGAGAGCAGCAGATAAAAGGACAGACACAGATGCATAATATTAGTGTCCAATCAAAAAGCATCAGGGACAGGTAATGCTGAGCTCATCCTGCCAACTCCCTCATGCCTTAATAATGTGATAGATGTGCAAAATAGCACCTAGTGTGAATAAAGAGAGCAAAAATCAATGTAGAAAGTGGCTTTTATGAAACGTAAACCACAACCACACAGTGATGCCCCTAAAATAACAATACAAACATGCTGCGGTCTTTGCATAATGTGATGCTAATGGTGAAGATAACCATTCCACTTCTGAACATCATATAATAACCAGTGAGGTTAATAACCCCGAAGATTCATGACAAACATTTATGTGTCTGAAATGGCAGTCCCCAGCTACGTAACTTTAATATAGACCGCAACTAATTACAAAAGATAGCTGTGTAGCTTTGAGTTCAAATGAAGCATAATTACTCTAACAAATGAACACGGCATGGAGTTAATATTTACCTCTAACGTAGAGCACAAAAACTATAAATAAACTTTAATGTTATTCCTCTATAAATAATGGAAGCCCACCACCTGGGCTTTACGCAGTCTAAGAGTGACTGTGAATAATGGAGAGAACGGCTGAGTGGAAGTCTAGACTAAACTCCCAAATCACAGTTGTATAGATATGAGTCGGGGAAAAAAACATACATTTTGGAAAATAGACAACTGACTGAAAACCTCCTCTTCAACTGACCAAGACCAGACTGTCACAATAGATTTATGTGTATAACAGCCCAAACCACAGTGGATCAGATATATAAAATTATGGTCTACTGTTAAGATGATGGGCTCAGATTATGATTGTGGTGATTTAAAGATCAGACCAAAATTATCCTGCAATGTGAACATACCTTTTAAAAAGTAAAATGGCAATGACGATGCAAACAATGAAGATGACCGCGAGTACTGGCCCGACCACCCACAGAAGCCCCTCCTCCTCGTCTATGATTGGCTGAGGATCCACGTCTGATGAGGTCACCGGGTCTGAGTATGGGCTTGTAGAAAACATGGTCTGGAAAAGTAACAAAATTTGATTAACTTAATGGCGTAATTACAAGAACATACTATAATAAATTTCACGGCTTACGTTTTCTGAGAGGTCGAGTAGCGCCAACACAAAGAAGACGTACTCCTGTCCGTTCTGCAGAGGTCGGTTGCGGAAGTCGCCGTAGTTTCGCCCATCTCCTAACGTGAACTCAGGGGGGAGGGTTTTGAAGTGTGCGGAGACATATGCTCTGGGATCTGATTGGCTCGCTTGTCTGCGGATACGAAGTGCGCGGCTCACACTTGTTCTGTTGATCTCTTTCAGCAACTAAACCAACATTAAACAACAAAAAATCAAACAAACAGATAATTATTTATGGACTGTTTCATAAATCCAAACTTAAAATCATTCGAATCATGCTCTTGACATATAAACATCATTGGTTGAGGGGTCAGATCCACAGATTTACAGGTTAGTGGTGCGATTCTAGCTCCCACAGATGAATTCTATAGTTGAGTCATTGGGCAAGACACTTAATCCACCTAGTGTATGAATGTGTGTGAATGGGTGAGTGGTTCCTTAATGCAAAGTGCTTTGACTGACTTAAAGGTGGAAAAGCACTATATTGCCGGGTTTCAGATGACATCACGACAGTTCTGAACTTTACGAAGCAAAATAAAGATTACCTGATATGTTTCTGATGAGGAAATAACATTATAGCATGGCTCAGAAAATAGTGTAATATGGACTGTTTAAGAGTAAAAACAAAAAAATAATGCAGAGGACTGAGAAACAGCACAGATTTCTGCAGAATCATTAAGCTGTTATTAATCCCTAGTAAAAAAAAAAAAGTTGTGGTCAGGCAAACTTTATCCTGATATTCAAACGATATTATGTGAACGTAGCAGAAATATTTAAAAGCAAGTGTAAAATTATCCATACAAGTGAAGTAACATCACATTTGACCCGGGGGCCCAAATGATCAAAAGCAAATTAAACAATTTCTACCACTATAACCTCAAACATTACATTGCAGTGTGATACAGACCTAAAATTAATGTGTTTCCAGTCTTATTAATTCACAGCGGCTCTGTCAAAGCTGTGTATAAAGCACCGCACTGCACTGATCACCGGTCTGTGGCCCTCTGCTTCGAATACGTTTTGAGATGTGGCCCTCGATTAGTTGTGTTTTTGGGTACCCTTTAACACAAAATAAAAACTTAATTTTGCTTCGTTCACATCTATAGTTCAATAATATTTAATACAGATGGGGGCAGCTAAAATTAATATTGTTCAAATGCAGAGTTTGTGCTGTAATACAGTGAACTCTTGGGTGGAGTCACAAACAGAAATTAGCAGCTTGAACATGTCTGAATTAACTTAAATTTGGATATTTATAAATAGTAGATTACACATGATTTGGAGTTATATTTTACAGTGCACTGGCACAACTTTGAGAATAAACCAATTCACTGGGAAAGAGACAATATTTCTCCAATGAAAAGCCTCATCAGTGATAGAACAATAGCTCGAGCTGGGTAATACACCTTGGCCGCCAATGACTTCATCATCTTCTGAGTGGCTATCACATTTATCTATTCAGACAGTGGGCACCATAAAAACTCCACTCGGTCTAATCTCACACACACGAATCTGCTTTCACAACTGCATAATGAGGCAATGAAGTCTTTGGCAAAGGAAGAATGTGGAATTAGATGCGGAATGGCATTGTTGGGAATGAATCGGAGATGGATTTCGCACACATTAAAACGGGGAAAACGGCCACAAAATGAAAAGTGAGTAAACTCTGCAGTTTCTCTGGGACTCTAAATGTGTGCGTATCGTTAACCAAAGTCTCATATACATAATTACCCACTACTTGGCCAAAAACATCATTTATTACTAAGCTTTACAGTAATTTGTATGCCTCACCTCATCTAAGTTCATCTGATCTGGTTCGTCCCATGGATTGAGAAACTTGCCTCCTCTCTGTCTCTTCAATGGCACCACCACAACATAGTAGCCCCTGAAACAGAGTCCGAGCTGGGATGAGTCCAGATGAAACACACATAAACCTGATTGCTTTTTCAGTTAGGCCTGTGGAAACATCAGCCCTTTAACATGTTATTACAACTACAACGTGTTACCACAGCTGCAACAATACACAGTAAATCTAAACATCTGGGAAAGGAAGTCAGTGTTAAGCCCTTGTGTGAGAACAAAAACATCACCATGGCGGGGTCTTGTTGTAGGACGCGCTCTGTAAGTGCAAGCCAAACAATAAGGGCGATGACCCCAGATGATTCATGTGTACCTGTACTTTCAGACTGTAAAGTACAAAGTGTTTTCATTTATCTTCAATATAGCGCCTTTTATATGCGAAAATGACGCATCATGGTGCCGTTTTTTTCACTGCATTTAATAGTGCTGCTATTTCAGTTGCTGTAACAATGAAGGAGATGAACAATGTGGCTGATGTAACAGGTAAACAAAAAGTTATACAATATTTGTTTTTGGTCATCGGCAGATTTTCAGCTTTGTGTTTTTCATTTGGGAGTTATTCACTTGCTTTGCTGGCAGCTCAGACAAATCCATCCTAGTGGACCACTAAATGAAACGCAGCTGTGTGAACAAAACAGTGAAATGACCTCACTGGATCTTAGCAACAATTCCATCGACAACAACATCAGCGAAATCTCCACATTTAAAACTCATTAAAGGCAATCATTTGAATAATTCATTGCTTTAATAACAAGCCTCACATCTGTCATCATTACCTGACTTTAGCAGTGGTCTGGACGGTCGGCAGCTGCACGGTCACCATACCGTCTGCGTTGGTTTTACCCACCACTGTGGGTTTGGTCTTCAGCAGGTCCGGGGCGGTCGTCGCGGTGACGCGGTGCTGCAGGCCTCCGGCGCTGTTGGCTCGGTTTGTGAGCAAGAACGAGTATTGTGTGTCCGGCTCCAGACCAGTGATCAGCTTCTGAGTCTGCTTCCCATCCACTTCCACAGACTGGCCCTTCCCATACAGGATCTGCACAGACGCAAATTCACCTTATTCCAGACGTTGCCGTGGGCTCCACCATCGTCATTCGGGTTGTATTGAATTTAATTTGGCTGCTGATCTTAACAGCAAATGACTTCTATACAGACTACAAAGCCATTTTAAAGCCTCCCAGAGAATCAGTGCATTGTTGACTTGTTGTCACATAAACATTGAACATTTTATACAAATCAACCTACTTTATTATATTTTACTGGCAAAACCAAATTCTCCTGAAATGAATGGGATTCCCACTTAACTGGAAGTGCCACCACAAAGAAGAGGCAAAAGTGAGCAGGGCAGAATAAGAGTATTAACCACATGATCAGTGGAGTAAAAGTTCCACTGGTCCTAAAAGAAGCTCATATAGCATCTGCGACACCAGACTGATGAGTTTTCTAACAAAAGTAAGTACATGTATCAGTATAGATAAAACACATGTTAACTTACAGTGAATGGTTGGACAGGGTTTTTGTCTCGGATCTCCCAGGAAAGAAGCACAGAGTTTTTCATGGCAGCTTTCACTCGGAAATTGGTGGCAAAAACTACAATAAAGAACAAAATGAGACGATTATTATCCAGTACTTTAGCCCATTACATTACATTACCTGCTCTGTCACTGTAGCGTGAGTGAGTTTGGTCCCATAGTACTCCACTTAAGGGATTTAGAGTGTATAATCTATATCTATAACACTCACCCAGGACCCCGAGCTCTTACCTTGCTTTGCACAAAGACGTTCTGTCTATGACTACAGTGACAAGACAACGAAAAGGACACTCAGAATGTGGTTACTCAGATGTTGGGGTGTTGTGTGTTGCTTATATGACTGTATGTATGCAAGACTGTTAGGAAGCACCTTTTGGACTGAAGACGTACGAGGAAGGGGCCTACCTTGGTCTAGACGCTGCGTACGAAACTGGACACTGGGGCTGTAAGGCCCTTGACCCACATTTGTGAATGCGCTCACTCTGACTTCAAACACTGTGTCTGGAGTAAGACCCTCCAAGACAACACTGCACTTTGGGGAGAGCACCTCTGCTTCAGAGGCATTGCCTCGACTGTTTATGTCCTTATACAGCACAGAGTATTTTGTGATTTTGCCATTTTGTTCAATGAGGGGAACTGTTTTCCAAGCAAGTCGCATAGAGGTGGCAGCTGTTTCTTCAGAGATAATGTTCTCTGGATATCCACTCGGAGCATCTTCTGGAGTGCTCACCTCCTTCACTGCTTCCTCACCATATCCCATTTTGTTGCGGGCAGAGAGTCGGAAAACATAGCTTGCTCCTTTATGAATGTCTTGAGCCGTGTAGCGATTTTCTTTGGCTGGAAACTCAACCACAGTAAAAGGAAGGACATCAATGCGACCAAAAGTGAGCCTATACCCGAGCAGTGGAGTGGGAGGGTTTGGAGGCGGGTACCACTGCAGGAGGGCTGTGCCTGCCTCAGTGGCACTAACCATCAGTTTGGGCATCTCCGGCACTAAAGAGAAGAACACAAGAAGAAGTGAGGGAGCGATGAAAGGGACAAAATAATTGCAAGTTAATTGCAGACTCAATTATTTCTAACCAAGAATAATAGAAAATAGGCAGTGGTGATTAATATTGCACTAAATTACTAGTTTCCTTTTCACAGAGAAACATATGAGGGACTTAGACAGATGACTCACTCAATGGTTCCTCTAATGATCATTAGCAAAGCAGCGCTCTCAGACACTATTAGGAGTGTCAGCTTTTGTGACCAGGTCATTTAAACTCATGAACAGATGCCACTTTAAAAGGATGCACACTTTGATTAGATAAATGTCCATTTTTAAATTATCATGAACAATTATTATTATTATTATTTGGGCAGGACCTTTAGATTCAGCATATTCAAATGGTTCCTTTTATCTGCTTTAATGACTTGTGTGTAGAATACGTACATGGCAAAGCAGTGCACACACTGACAGGTTTGCTCCGTGCACCATCGCCCTTGGCGGTGTAAGCCCCCACTGACACGGAGTACGAGGTGTCTGCCTTCAGGTCTCCCAGAACCACCTCCTGCAGAACACAGCAGGCAACAGTCAGCCAGGCAAAGAAAAGCACTTAACCCACACCCACAGGGCGCTTTATAGCAAAAGTTGCAATCAAAACACAATACTATCAAAATCATTTGTTTATTTTTACATTTAACACTTGCGTAGATCTGACTCAGATGTAACTCACTTTGGTCAAATAATTGTTAAAAAAGATGGAAAGATGAAAGCGATACTTACATATTCAGTTGACTCATCAGATCCCCACTGAATAATGGACCCGGCAAATGGGAAGAAAGAAGACAAACAATTTATAAGAGTAGCCATCAAAAAGCTTTCATCCTTTTACTACACAACTTCAATGCAGTATGATTTTATTTATAGTGAAAGCTATAGCTAGAAACATTAAAATATACATCACACAGTATAAGAAAGAGCATCAGGCCTGTCACGATAACACATTTTAAAGCACCATTTATACAGAGAAATATAATGATATAAACAATTGAAACTAATTTATGCCTCTGACGCAATAACAATAAAACAGGTTCATCTCAGTTAACCAATTTTAAAATAAATCGTATCATTAAAAGACACAAGCTGCAACAAACTAATATCTATATTAAAGCTTGTATTATGTGTTACTAAACATGGACCTGTGAGTTTTGTTTCAATGACACAAACGCAACTCCAGGTCAGTTTTGGATGATATAAAAGCATAATATATCGGTATAACATGACTTTAAGCTCACAAGAGTCAATTTTGTGTAATATACACAATAATTAGCCATAGAAGCTACATATTCAACTCTTTACAGCTCAGATCTTGTCATATCACAACAAAAATATCAATTTCATGCATTGAACGATAAGCTGATATAGTGATTATCGTGACAGGCCTAATGCAGAGCGAGTAATACAATAAATTCCACACCTGTGTATCTTCAATGAGGATGTCCTTGATGAGGGGCTGACCCTGCGGTTCTCCATAGTTCATCTGCACATAGTGAACTTGGTAGCCTCTTATCTGACCATGCTGCCGCTCAGGGGCCGGTGCACGCCATTTTACCCTAAGAGCTGAGGCGTTCACTGTCTCTGCCTCCACCCAACGAGGAGGGCCACTTGGAACTACAAATGCATTTTGGAATAAAGGTCAACGGTCACAATTCACACTTTGTAAGCAGAAAAATTGTGAGAAAAATGTGAAAAAATACAGCCACCAAAAATATAAAAAATGCTTGGATGTTTGGTAAAAAGCCAAAATAGTTTAAAAAAACAGGAAAAGATAAGAATATGTATACAACGATAAGAATGGCTGATAAAAGGGATTTGTTGCCAGAGGCTGATAAACAGTGGCAGGCAGTCAAAGAGAAACTATTGAGAAAAAACTCTTGCTGCCAAAAAAGTGAAAACAAAAACCAAAAAACACTTCACCACTGTTTGTTATCTGAGAGCTCCCTCAAAGGTACAGTAAATAAAACTAGAGCCACACGGAGATACAATACAAGGCATTCAAAAACATCGTGAACATAAATTCAATCATTGGGAAAAATGCATCTTGGGAAAATAGTTGTTAGGGCAGCCAGGGTTAAGTAGGGCTGAGGAGTTACTTGGATATTGCTACTGTGTTAGGGCATAATCTGGAGAAAAACGGTTGTCTTGAAAAAACTTAAACAAGGGAAAACAGGGAGGAGCTGTTCCAGGTGTTGGAGAGTGAGGAAGGTCCGAAGGCATCAGCGGACACAGACAGACACTTGCTCGGAGTTGTTAGTATGGTGTTAGCCTTGGTTAGCAGGGAAAAGGCTCTTATCTGAGAGGTTTGTTTGGAAACATACCATCTTCCTCGGTACGAATTAGCAGCTGTAAGCTTTCAGGTCCGTCACCAGCTTCCGTCTGCGCTCGCACTGTTATCCCATACTCTGTCCATTTCTCCAGGCTTCCCAGAAGAAAGGACGAACTTTCCGGTGAAATTCCACTGACTGTTTTGAATGTTTTGTTGCCTTCGGTGTTGGAGTACTGGATTGCGTAGCCGGATAGAATGCCGTTCTGAAACTCCACAGGTGGGGGCGCCCAACTTACCAGGATGCTGGTAGAACTGGGGCTGGTGCATGTGATATTCTGCGGAGGTGCTGCAGGGACTAATTTGCCAGTTTGAAGGCAAGTGGTGAGTGTTAACAGGATGTGTGTAAAGTTATTATTGTTGGGTGGAGAGGTGAAGGTAAGGTTTGTCGTGGGATGGCAGATGACAGACAGGAAACAAAAGACAAAGAAACAAAGTGAAAACAAAACACTGGAAACAGAAGCTCTTATGTGAAAATCTGTGGCTAAAGTCACAGAGATGAGAAGGAGGAATGTCGACTTCTGTTCAACCAATGAAAACGATGAATGATTTGATAAATGTGACATCAAAACAGTGACTACACATAAACATACCTGACCATAACTCTCGTCCATAAAGTCTATTCAAGCCATCATGACGGATTTCTCTACTTTGGGCTTCTTACCTTGTGTTTACTGTTTTATTTAAAGATCTCAGATTGATTTGAAAACTGAAGTAATGATTATTTATGTGAATTTAAGCTTCTAGGTTTGGTCAGGTCTAATTTAGTTATAAATTTAAATAGGAAATTAAGAAATGAATGATCAAATCTGAGGTCATTTGTAGCTTTTAGCTCTCTGTGACGATACAAAAATATAACTTCATATTTTTGCCAAACTATTACAAATTCTTTTAAATAATCTGAACATTAAATCAGCTCAGTAGTTTGGATTCATTATTGATCAAAGAGTCAAAATGTCTCTGAAGCTGTGTTGCTTCCATCTGAAGTGAAAGCTTTTTAAGTTTAAGTTTTTGCACTGTCAGCAGAGAAAACCAAAAAACACTCTCGGGCGCACACACACACACACACACACACACACACACACACACACACACACACACACACACACACACACACACACACACACTGTGACCTACGCGTCTGAGGGGTGTCTATGGACACTTCATTGGTGTAAGCTCCAACTCCATGTTTACTCTTGGCAGCCAGTTGGAAAGTGTAGGTGGAAAACGGCTTCAGGTTTTTCAGAAGATAGGAAGTGGTTGGCTCAAAGTTTACTTTCTTCTGTTGAATAAACAACACCAACAAACAAATACTACATTTGGTATCAGATGTAAATAGTGATTTTAGTGATTATAAGATTTACTCCAACCTCTTCTGTCTCATCGGATCGTCGGTACACCAGCTCGTACCCGGTGATCTGGTGGTCAGGACCTCCCTGAGGAGGTGCCACCCACGAAAGGAGAATACTGGTCTCAGATTTGGCTTCACCTTTAAACTCCGAGGGCTGAGAGGGAACTACAGCACCGAAGAATAACTAATTACAAACTGAAACTAAGGAACTACTAAAGAATTACTCATTGTATATATATTTTGATAGAATCTCATACCTCCAGTCTTGGCGATAATCTGCAGGTCCTGAGACAAAGGTCCATCTCCCACAGATGTGAACGCCAGAACCCTGATGTAATACGTCTTGTTAGGAGTCAAACTCTGGATAGTGATGAAGTTGGCACTGCGCACCATCTGCTTCTCCCACTGCACATCAGAGACACACAAACCAAGGCATAATCTAACACGGCTCTCTCATGTTTAAGACATATTCAGCTGGTTATTAATTAAAAGGCTCATATTACACTATTTCCTAATCTGTGTTATAATGTTTCCTCATCTCAAATATACCTGGAGCTGTGTTTTCTCTCAAACTGAAAACACTCCGTTCCACCTTGTGATGTCATGTGGTAATACAGGAAGCGCTCCACTGTGTTTTTAAACTCCACACATTTTCACTAGAATCATTTGGGTGATTTCAGCACTGGAATTGCCAATCTCTACTGAACTTAAGGTAAAAGGAGCTGTTAACTTGCATTTTGAGCTTTGGAGATGTAGACAGACGAACAAACATGTGTGAATGAAACAAAACACAACTCCAGGTCTGTTTTTGACGAGGTAATAACATTATAACAAGGCTAAACGCTCACAAGAGTCAGTTTTGTTTTGTTAAAGTGAAATAGGTCAACACAGCTCCTTGCCTGATTGACTGGCAGCAGGTTGTCAGTGGTGTAGTACACTCTGTAGCCCACAACCTGCCCGTTCGGCTCCTCTGGCTCATCCCAGTGAATAATGGCTGTAGTAGTGCTCAACATACGACCTCTGACCTGCAAATGGGATGGCATGAAAGAAAAGAGGCAAACAGTTTAAGATAATAATAATACATAACACTTAGATAGCACTTCACACAATTCAAGACAGACAAAACACAAAAAATGCTTTGACTTCCATCCCAAAACATTTAGTCAACACCTCATCCCACCTCCTCTTCTTGGCGTTTAGTTCTAGCGAGACAGGATATCTTGGTGTTTTATTGTCTTTTTGTTCTTTGCCTGTGTCGTGTTTTCTGTTTTTTGTGTGAAGCGCTTTGGGGAGCTTAAGATTGTATTTTAAATGTACTGTATAAATAAAATTGAATTGAATGAACATCAAAATATTTCTTCAGTCATTGGAACATTTTATTATTCCAACAGTCACAGAGGGACATAAACCAAAATCTAAAAGTAAATCATACATTCAACCCAACATCAATCTCACCTGTCGCGGAGGAGAAGAGGGGGCTTGCTCCGCTGTGCGCGCCTCCACCACGTCACTAGAGGGACCCTGGCCGATGGTGTTCACAGCTGCCACCCGGAAATCATAGTGGGAATAAGGGCTAAGGCCACCCACGCTGTAGCGAGTTGTGGCGATTCCATCAATCTCTTTATATGGATCCTCTGAGCCTTTGGCACGATGCTGAGAATGGAAAATAATTCAATGCTAGAAGATCTTAAAGAAGACAAAGTGTGCTTGTGTCTGCTCTAAAGTTATAATCTATGACACCCAAAGGTTCATTATGTTATATTTGCACATTTGTTTGCTGACTTTTGCATTAGAAAATGGTTAGAAAACGGTGCCCAATGGGAGCAGACGTTGTAAACTTCATCACAACAAAGAGCCGTGTAGCTGTTAGTTCTTCCCATGGACAGCTGCAGATCACATTAGCAAGTGGCAGTTTTTTTTTAAAGTTGCCTCAAAATGACTACACAACGCTGCCATTGATTAAGAAAGTAAAATTGAAGTACGAAATAAGTACGTCACAGTAGGCGCAGTCGCCGTGAAAACAGGGATTGACTGGCAATATGGCACCTTGAAAATAAGCGATTAAAGATTCCTCAAACGGTCAATATTTCTCTTTGTAAATTGTACCTGTATAATGTAATAGGACACTGGCTCAGGGTTGCCGGAGTCCCAGGTTAAGGTGATGCTGGTTGCTGTTCGCTCGGTCACCACAGGGATCCCCGGAGGCTTTGGGAGAGCTGCAAACACAAATATACAAAAGTTCCACTTGAATTAATAAATATGCACAATACGCAAAAAAACAAATAGTTCATAGCAATTTTGTCAGATTCTTGTTAAAACGGAGGTCTTAAATTGCTGTTATATAAATGTGACTCAAGGAAAAATAAAGAAGCCTTTTTTATATTTAACATTCTAAAGGTTTTCTATTTACTAATGAGCCTCAGTTTGATGAGTATGTTTTGGTGCAAATTTAACTCGAGGCAAGGTCATCCCATCATTTCCACCGCATGACTCTTTAATGAGCCTACCTTTTACAATAATCTGCGCCACTGCTTCGATGACCCCCAGAGTGGACATGGCCACACACGTGTAGTTATTGGACTGGCGCACATCAGTGAGCTCCAGCACGTTGCGTCCGATCGGCATATCGTCTTCAGGTGTGAGGTCTTCTGCTCCCAGCATCCATTTGACGTACGGCATGGGGGAGCCTACAGCCACGCAGGTGATGTTGACGTTTCCTCCGGGCATGATTTCACTATCAGCGGGGGGAATGGAGAAGCGGGGTGGAACACGTCGTACTGGAAGAAAAAAAGCGGTTGTGACTTTCTTGCGCGCAGCAGATTACAGTTTATACATACTGAGAGAGTTTTATTTTATGTGGCGTAAGGGTTGAGATGAAGTTTTGTAGCATTCAGAAACATCCAAACAGTCTGGTACATCTGCGCTGGGGTGCATGTGATATCAAAATGTTTTATTCATGATGTTTTTAGGTGTGCTACATTAAATATTTTATGATCTGACTCACAAAAGGTACTCACAGGCACACACACATGCACTCACAAAACTCTGAATAAAACGATGAGGAGAAAAACTCAGCACAGCAAAGGTACAAACACACAGTTTAATGGAAAAAAGGCATTCTCAAAGGAGCGGTGATTACTGTACCAACCTTCTCGTAGCTCTGCAGAGGTGAGGCGGAGGGAGGAGGAGGAGGAGGAGGTGGAGGAGGAAGAAGGATGTTAGAGAAGAGACAACAAGTTAGACAAAAGGGCATCCTAAAGGTGGCTACAGACAGGCAGAAGAATTTGGAGAAGAAAAGAATACAGCGGGTGATGTGTTGAGGATGTCAGAGGTGGAAGAAGAACTTGTGTGTGTTCTACAACTACTTTTACTATCGCTACGACTATAACATTACCACTACTATAAACTTTGCTGTGTGTCAGTGAGTCAATAATATATGTATAATCTAAAAAGCAACTGTTTTTTTTTTTTTGTTTTTTTGATTTTCCATGATTGCATTTTTTACTATGCAGACCAAGTAAGTACATAAAGAACATTTGCAGATGTAAGTTTGTTGTTCAGCTGAGCCATATATCTTTTACCATGCAGACAGACACAAGACACAAGAAAGCCTGAGGTAAAAAGTTGTGTCCAACACTCCAACATTTGAAGCGTCGGGATTGTGAGATTGTGTGTTGAGGGACTGTGCAGAGACACGGAGCCTGAGGACGGGTGATGCTTGTCAGATTTGCAGAAAAACAAGTTTCAACCAGACAATGATTCGTTTTTTCTCTGAGGTCTAAAGGCTAAGACAGGAGGGCACAGAGATTAATAGCCTGAGTGAGCGCTGGCCCAGCCTTCACTTGAAGTGAGGAAACATTTATTCATGACTTTCCTATCTTGTCTTCTGAAATAACAGACTCAACATTTAGACAGCAGCAACATTTCTCAAAAAGAAAAAGCGCTTCCTTGAATGTGAAGAAGAAACTAAAGTTTGTTATACGTGTTTTAGAGCTAAATTATTATTTTTAAGTAGACACCCTGTCTTTAATCAAAACAAAAGCAAGTAAAAGTGATTATTTATGCATCAATGTCTCCCTAAACCTTTCATTAACAGGGTTGAACTGCAATGCTTCGGCACCAGTCTGTATTTTGAAATGATTTATCTATCTGATAATATGACTCCACAGTGTTTTTCTGCTTTCTAGTCTACGTTGAAACAGCCCTTGAAAGCCCACGACTTACCTCTGACATAGAGATTGGCTGGAGTGGAGTAGCGTGTGCCGTCACTGTTGGTGGCCACGCACTCATACTTGCCCTGGTCTGACTCCTCACTCATCTCGATCTGGAGTGCACCTGCACGACAGGAGCAGGAAGTGGAGACAGGGACAGAGACAGGGGAGGGAGAGTCACATAGAAGAGGAGTGATCACACTAAGTACATCCATTTAAATTTAATAAATAAAACACACTATATGATAGGAATTTGTAAAAGGTTTCAAAATAAGTAATCAAGCCAAAGACTCTTTCAAAAAGAGATATCAGCAGCAAATCATTTAAAACAAGAACAATTTTCTTCATTAAAAATTGTGAAAATACCAAAATCAAAAAACAGTTATTCAAGAAAAAGGATCACAGTCTTCATGCAAGGCACAGCCAAACAAACAAGCATCGAAAATGTGAAGAAATCTTGTCAGAATGTTTGAAATCTGCTGAAAACTGAGATGAAGCGGAATTAGGGAGTTATACATTTCTGCTGTAACCTTACGGATCCACCACTGGGATCAGGAGTGTGATGTCATTTAAAACACAGCCCATAAGGAGGTAAAAACATCATGTAACCTCAGGCCGAGGCCAACACTTTAAAAAATGGAACGACATACGCAAAGCCTTGGAAAGGGACCGGTGTGTTCACACTCCCTGAAATCAGAAAAACTGTCAAAAAAGTCAACCAGAGCGATCTTTAAAGATGGTACGTGGTGAGGCAAAAAAGCGCCCACAAAAACTTTATCAAAAAAGTGGTTGTTTGGGGCTTTTTATCCGTAATGAGAGAAAAGAGAAATGGTCAAAACTATGAGCAAAATGTCTGTGTGTGTATTTTGGAGTCATGTTGCCATCTGTACTTTTCAGGCTGAGTGAATAACAGCTGGGAGGGAAAACAGAACCGGGACGTTTGATCTGGCAAATACAGACAAGGTAGAATAAGAGGCAAGGGTCAAACTCAGGCCAGGACCCGCCAAAAAAGTGAAGGAAAAAATGTGACAGTAAAAATGTGAGAAAAACAAATCATTTGAGGTGAAAGTCTGAGATCGCTTTGTCACCTCAAAATGCAAAAAAAGATCAAAATTAAAAAACAAGAACAAAAAAACATGCTATAAAGTTTTACACATTTATTTGATGGAGATGTAAAGAAGTACACACAAACACTGACATGAAGAGATGAACACAATAGGGAATGCTGCTTAATTCTTATTCCATCTCTTGCACTTGCAGATCTGGAGTGTCACCAAAATGGCCGACTAACGGGGCAGTTAATTATGCTCTCTTTATGCAAATGAGAACGAGTTACAATTAGTCTTATGCCAGTGCATGGGCTACGATTCAAGAGGCTAAGCAACACTTGCATATAAATTGTGTTAGCATTTAGCATGGCCCGGTTTAATGGGCCGTGATCACTTAAAGGAGACGTATTATGCAAAATGAACTTTAATGAGCTTTTAACCTTGTTTTAACTGTGTTCCCGTATCATTAGCTTAATTTAAGTTGTATTTTGATCGATTCAGGGATGTTGGAGTAATCCAAGACTTTAGTGCTTAGAAATTCCAACTTTCATCTACCCCCTATCCCCGCCCACACTCCTGTATTTAGTTGTGATTACTGGAAAAATAACCCTTACTTACTATTATGCCATTTTTGATCTATAGTGCGGTTTGCAATGAATAAAATGTAAACTTCTTAAACACATCTTAAATCAAGCTTTTAACAATGTTTTAGTTGTTTCCTCTTCTCATTTACCCTCTAGAAGTTGTGTTTGGAGTGATTCGTGCATGTTTGAGCAATCTTTGATCATTTATCAAGACGTCATATTGCAATTAACCCCCATTTTCACTGCCACCGGTATACGCCCACTGATCTGTACTTCGTCCTGCAGTTTTGTTTTCTAAACCGGTAAGATCCAGCAGCACTGCATAGTCATTTTGGTACAAATGAAACAAAATCTGCTAGCGTAATCTGCAGCTATCCATCCGTGGTGCCGACTCTTTGTTCTGATGACGTTTACAGCGACGTCAGCTCCCACTGGGCAAAACAGTTTTCTAACACACAAGTCAGCAAACCTGTTTATTTTCGTCATTTTAGATTAAGATTGTGATCTTAAATGTCCAAATTATAACATAATGAATGATATATAGCAGACACGAGCACAAAATGTCTTCTTTAAATATGAAAGTGCAATGCTAAATACCTGAAAAAGCATAATACGTCTTCTTTAAGGAGATGGTCTATGTAATCTGTGTCTCTATCTATGTCAAAGACCTTGGAGGTACTTCTACAAAATAGGTAGCATAAATATTACTATTACAACAAATCTGTAATTGCTACGGCAAAAAAGCAGAGTGCAGGGGCTGGAATTGAATCAGGCCAGTGTGTCATGTTGGTCCTCCCAGCAGTCTTACCTCGTATGGGCGTGCCACCTGAGTGAGCAATGAATGCACGAGATTAGAGAAGAACAAGAAGAAGAAAATGTTAGTACCACAAAAGGGGAGGGGGGCAAGGGAGGGATTCTGAAAGTAAAGGCTGGGGCAGGGTGTGCTTGAAAATAGGAGACTTAAAATATAGATCTTGTATTGTTGTGGAGAGAAAAACAAGAGGCAGACAGAATAATAAATGATAGAGCAGAGGAGGACAGATAGAGTGACAGAGAGATAAGGGATAGCGTATCGATTCATCTCCATTGACTTTGCTGGGGCATATGTGGCTGCAGTGTATAAGGCCTCTTAAAGTAAAAGTTTCCATCTAATCTTGTTGGGTCTGATACAGTATATTTACCTTGATATTGTCCAAGTAAATACCTCAAGCAGATTAGATTTTATTTTGTTGTTTTATGTTTTTGTAAGGAAACTTCCAAGTCCGATACGTTAACAAAGTGAATCATATTTGTATTGATTTTTTTCTTTGTGGCGCTTTCTTCTAATATGCCAGACAATTGGAAAAAGTGAGATGATCTAAAGCATCAGTGGTAAATGTCAGGTGAATGCGGCCCAAGAGAGAAGGGCTGTGTTTACAGAGCCAAAGTAACAGACTGACGTGCAGATAAAGGACTGTAACCCGGGAAACTGTAGAGGCTGTGTGCCACTATATACAGGGCTGCGTGGGGCTGTTTATACTATAGATTTTAATATCTTAATACTAGAACTGGATGCAAATTCAAGTAGAAAACTAGCAGGGCCCAAACTCATTAAAGATAGATTAGAAATAGAGATGTTCTTATTCTTTCCATACACGTACTTGAATAAACACACAGTCGTTTCAACAACTGCCATTAGGATTAGAGATAACAGCAGTTCTATGGTTTAAACCAGGTCTAAACCAAGGACAAACCAGGTCTAAACCAGGTCGAAACCAGGTCTGAATCAGGTCTGAAATAGGGCAAATCATATCTAAATCAGAGTCTAAACCAGGTCTAAACCAGGTCTAAACCAGGTCTAAACCAGGTCTAAGTCAGGTCTAAACCAGGTCTAAAGTAGATCTAAGCCAAGTCTAAACCAGGTCTAAGCTAGGTCTAAAGCAGGGCTGAACCAGGGCTAAATAAGATCTAAACCATGTCAAACCAGGTTCGAACCAGGTCTAAACCAGTCTAAACCAGGTCTAAACTAGGTCTAAACCAGGTCTGAACCAGGACTAAATCAGGACTAAACTAGGTCTAAACCAGGTCTGAACCAAGACTAAAACAGATCTAAATCCTGTCTAAACCAGGCCTAAACCAGGCCTGAACCAGGTTTAAACCAGGTCTAAACCAGGCCTAAACCTAGGTCTAAACTAGCTCTAAACTGGCCTGAACCAAGACTAAATGAGGTCTAAATGAGGTCTAAACCAGGTCTAACAAGGTCTAAACCAGGACTAAACGAGATCTAAACCAGGTCTAAACCAGGTCTAAACCAGGTCTAAACCAGGTCTAAACCAGGACGAAACGAGGTCTAACCCAGGTCTAAACCAGGTCTAATCCAGGACTTAGTGTAGTAGTTTTATTTAATTTTAATAGTGACAAAGTAGTTAGGTACTACTACTGCAGTAAATAACTA
Organism: Periophthalmus modestus; assembly: GCA_019594935.1. Lineage (NCBI taxonomy): Eukaryota > Metazoa > Chordata > Actinopteri > Gobiiformes > Gobiidae > Periophthalmus > Periophthalmus modestus. The sequence goes on along the minus strand of JAIEZT010001373.1, from coordinate 31,131,603 downwards.
CACAAACATGTTTATTTGGTCCCTATGTGAGTGAGTATATATATTTACACAATAGGGGTGTATGTATCAGACTCGTAAAGATTGGTGGTTGGACTTTGATTCTTTTTCCTGTACATGTTGGCCAAACTGCACAGTACAGCCTACACATAACACCAGGTCTAGTCTGAAACCTGGTAGCCATTGATTTCCCTCCAGTGGCTCCAGCGCAGGCCTAGCTAACAGCCCTCTAAACCTGATGGCCTATTGACTGGTAACTCTATACAGTGGAGTGGGGGGAGTAATGGCGTGAGTGAGTTGAGTCAGTGGGGGGACAGGAAGTAGGCGAGTGGTGGGAGAGTTATCGTTCTTAACTTTGGGCGTGGAAAAGCTGGAGGTGCACAGGTGAAGGTGAGGCCAGCTAGCTCTAGGGTGACAAGTGGATGTTTTTACATGTTTGTACGTGTCCAAAGGTCTCTAAGATTGACTGTGTGCCTCTGAGCTATAGATAATTCTCTTTATGACAGTTAGTAGGGTGCATGGTATTTCTGAAAAGGGTGGAGAGTGTCGGCAGCAGCAACAGTTGAAGGATTAGTGAAGAAGTAAATAGAGAAGTGGACAGTGAGGCTGTGGGCCTGGGAACAGACAAACTTACCAAAGGATTCTGTGGTTAAAAAGATACAGAGAGAAAAGAAACAGCAGGGCATTACATTTGGTTTCCACAACTGGGTTTCACAGACGAGTTGAAACATTTTCGAAAAGCATTTTTGTTAATAAGTTAAACCTTACTTATCTTTGTAGACTATTATAATATGATTTACACGTAGCACTATGTATATAAAATGATCAGTTTGCATATATTATAAAGATGCAAAGGGGTTTTGTGCACTAGGGGTAAGCTGCAGAAGGGGCAGAAGCAAAGGTTTCCTCTTTGAGCGAGAGCGTTGGGTGTCCAATCACAGAACAGGGTCAAAACTTGGAGGGAGGGGCTGCTGAAATCAAGTTTGGATATTACACACTACTGTGGCTTCACAAAACACATAGACCAGACCAAAGTGACTGGAACAGCAACTGTGGGTCGCCTTTGAGTAACTGTTTATGTACTCTTCAAGTTCAAATGCTGGTTGTCTATTTGTCCCACACAGAGACGAGCTTCGGATCCAGGAAAATAAGAGGTTATTTGTTTAGTCACAGCAGTGAGCTATCTTTGCGAGGCCATTCCCACAAAACGTGCCACCATCACCTGGATTTACCTTGCAAAAACCCGGTTCGGATTATAAACAGACAAAGCGGCGTATTGATGCGAACTGTCAGAACAAATATCTTATAATGTTTTTCACTCAGAGCAAAATGAAACCCTTCGTGATGGTGATACGTGCAGGAAGACCTCAGAGAGTTTGGAAAGAAAAAAAAATGGGAAGAAGAAGTTTACTTTCAAAAGGCTTTGAGAAAGTTTAGAAAGGGTTTGGCAACAGTCAACTAATACTACAGCAGCGACGGAGAGGGGCAGCCAATAACCACAGTAAGATCAGTGAGGGCTAAGAAAGAGGTGAACCAGGGCCAAAAATAACCCAGGGGACATACATAGGAACTGAAAAGTTAGAAATTGAGTGCGGATAATAGCAAGTGGCTTCAGGAAGTGGTCAAAGGCAGGAGCTGCGGGGGTAGACCTTTAGGTAGAGATAAAAGCAAGGGACTGAAAAGGACAGCAATGAATGGTGGGATAAGTGCGGTTGTTACCTGAGCGGAGCTGCTTAATACGCCCATTGTTGTTGGACGTGTTGACGGGCAGGAAGTCCTTGAACCAGGTAATTTCTGGGTCAGGGTTACCGCTGGCAGCACAGAGCATGGTGGCAGTCCGAGAGCGCTCCACCACTTTGAGCTGGGGACCCATGTCTATTGTGGGGAACCCCGCAGGCAGCTGGTCCTCTGTGAAGAACAAAGGCAGCAGGTGAAAAGTTTGGACCAAAATGGAGACACGTTATCTCTGCAAGTCGGATCTGAAGTCGACAGGAGAAGAGACACTGGGGACAAAAATATGTATGATATAGTAGAAAATATCAAAGTGTATCTGCCTTTTTGCAGAACTCTCTGGACAGTCTAACAAACGTCAACCTGTGCGATATTGTATTACTGATGTGAGAGTTCTTGTGTAAGGAAATTTCCCTTTTTGGTTGAAATGATATCTGAATCATTCAATTTTTACATTAGCTGATTGTGTAATCTCCTCAGTCGTCCAGGCAGGATCCAAAGCAAAAGAAAAATTCAAATCTGTCAACTGGACAAAAGTTTTAGAGTGAAGACGTTTGGCTGCTCATCCAAACAGCTTCTTCAGTTCTGGGCAGAATGTTGGTGGACATTTTTTTGCATTATGATTTAGTATTTTTCAGAATCGAATAAAGAACACCCTCCAGATTGTAATGTACTATATAAATGTAAAAATGTAATAAATGGTATTTGGTGTAATGGTATTTTTGTTGTCGATAAAGCCTTACTCTTCATACAGCTAAAAAATATTCATAACTCTTTTGTTTCTAAATATATTTTTTTAAGTTTTTCAGAGCTTTTAGAATGACCCTTCCCACATTAATCTGAGCAAATACAGCACCGAGGAACGAACCCTCATTGTACAGTGGTACTTTGAGTCACATGGGTCAAATTCACAAACCCAGCAGTGTTACCGTCGACATTTTAATACCAGAGATGCCATTAAAAGAATAATAAGTGTTTTTCAGAGACAGGGGGAGTATGTGATCTCCACAGACCTGACTAGTCCTGATTTCTTCCTGTGGGTCCATCTTAAAGAAAAGGTGTTTGTGAATAAACCTCAGACAATAAACGACTTAAAACGTTAAATCAAGGATCAAATAAGAGCCATAAGCCCAGAAATGCTTTAAATGTTCTGTAAAGTGTGTTGGATCAGGCTGTTCAGAGACAAACACCAACATGGTGGACACTTAAAAAACATTATTTTTAAAAATTTAGGTCATTTTTACTTCCCCTAGTTTAAGTCGTGATAAGTTCAAATGTAAGTGAACAATTATAACTGTATATATTGCCATAAATCTTAGAAGGTTCATATTACCTACTGCTAATATTTGGTGAGTATAACGTAAAAATTATAGGAGCTACTGAAGATTTAAAAATGTCAGTGACTTTTGGGCCACCCTGTATATCTGGTTTACTGAATATGAAATCATCTTGGTCTGTCCACTATGTTTTAGACAGTCTGAGAAATTGTTAAAATATAAGATTTCTTTTCATATTCCAAAAACAACTTTTTTGACAGCAAGTCAATACAAAATCCAAGCAAACTTCTTTTTTATACCCGCTTTTCATGAGCCAAATAGTCCAATCAGGCAGGACACCTTTGTGAGACGGCCAATCAAACGCGAATTCATGCCCATCTGAGGCAGTTAAATCAAACATGAAGAGTCATTCCAGTGCGATAAGAGAAATCAAAGGCAGCTAGTCTATCCCATTCAGCTAAAGTGGCAGAGTTAAGGAGAGAGGAGGGAGCCACACAGGGAGGGAGCCAGAGAGGTGTAGGATCAAAGACATACGAACTCAAACCGAACAAAAAAATCCATGTATTCACGACAATCACAAGTCTACAGAGCAAATCGCCTTTTCAAAACGAATTCTCGTGTCTTCCCGGCTGTGCACATGGTAGGATGAGGGGGATCGTGAGTCATCTTTAGCATAGAAGTTATAAATAGACAGGATATGTTAAAATCGTGACATCCTGTATCTTGCATTTGATCTACAATGGCGTCAGTTTGAATTTTCCCCATTTTTTTGTTGTTTTTTTTTTCACACATAATCCCTCGCGACCATCTCGACCACACTGAGCCTCATTAACGGGAAATCCTAGCGCTGAAGCTCGCCAAGGAGTAGCTAATTCTGGTAGTAGCCCATCGAACCGTAGCCGCCGTAGCCCGGGTCCGTGAGACACACACCACGCCACCGCCTCTCGCCTCTCGCCTGCCTGTGCACGCGGCCTTTTAAAAGCTCCGGTTTCAATCAATCCTGCTGCCGACAAAATGGAAACATGGACATAATAAACCAAGAGAACAAGACGGCAAAGAGGTGTTTGGTGTGTACAAGTGGTGCGAAAAAATACAATAGGATAGATAGCGGTGACAGAGAGAGGCACACAGTCAACTAGACAGAAAGATAAGATGAGGATGAGGGAGCATACGGCGCCACAATGCTGATTCTGTGGCCTTACATTATGCAAATGCTCACTTCAAAGACAGCCCCTCGTAGGCAGCGGTGATGTATTCTATTTCATCTACCTGGGGAGGGACACATTCAGGACGCACTTACGAGTCTGAGACGCTCTGGGAACAATTATCTAAGGGGTTTCTTCATTTATTTAAGACATTGCAAATACATGATGTGAAGATGTGTGTTATTATTATTATTATTATTATTATTATTATTATTATTATTATTATTATTATTATTATATTATAATTATTATTAATACTATTGTAATTATTGTTATTATTATTATTATTATTATTATTATTAACATTGTTGCAGCAAATAAATATTGGTAGAAGCTTGAATGGTACATTTCATGGCGGAAAGTTATTTTAAATTTTTTTTTCATTAATCTTTTCAATTTTACTTAAAAATAGTCAATACATTAAGAAAACATATTTTTTATGCTTCGTTAGGTCGTTTTTTGCTTTTGTTTTAGCATTTATGCAGCGGTGGAAGAAGTACTCAGAGAAAAAAACACTCAACTAAAAGTATCATTATGAAAAATCTGTTTAAGTTTGAAAATACACTTAATGAGTAAAAAGTAAAAGTATTTCGTGCATATTTTGAGGTCTTATAAAGCTTAAAATGTGGTGATTTGATACAGATTTGTGCTGAATTTTGTTCAGTCAAAACAAATGAATCGGTCATTTTCTTCTAGCTGTTTTTCTTTGTATAGTTTGTTTTGTATATTCTGATCAAACTGTGAACGTGTAAAAAAAAAAAAAAAAAAAAACCCTCAACCTTTTCAGCAGGTCTCAAACTATAATAAAAAATACTTTGACTTTTTAGTCCAGTTTGAAAATGTAGTTAAGTAGAAAGTACAGATACTGCTCTCAAATGTAGTGAAGTAAAAGTAAAAAGCATTGACTTCAAAATCTATTTAAGTAAACTTTTAACCTACTACTTTTACTTTGTCAGGTTCCATCACTGCTTTTAGAGGCCCAAAGGTTTTATTGGACAGGACAGTCGTAATGTGAAATGGGGAGAGAGGAAAGGCTTGTGGCTTGGAGACAGACTCACGATGGCGACGAAGTGGTAACCGCATATGTGCAACACCTTAAACCACTACACCCCAGGGGAGCACGAGTTAGAGAGTTTTAACAGCAAGAACAATAGCGATTGTAGTAGTTCTGCAACATTTCTCTTTCAAATACACATTTTCAGATTTTTTTCTTATTTTGATTTATTAGTAAAGGGACAAAACAGATTAATGAGCATTTAAATGTGGCTAATTTCCACCTTCAGTCCGTCGGCAGGTTGATGTTTAACAGGGAAGAGGACGGCAATAATAACACAAACGCAGAAGTAACACAGCAGCACACAATGCACACAACACACTTACGGCACAGACAATTAGAGAATAGTTCATTTGCAGTTAGTTCGAAGTTTAAAAGTTAAACCAAAAACTCCTCAATATGAGCAAAGTACTTTACCTTACTCTACACTTTTTCGCTTTTACCTAAGTTACTCAATCCCTGAGTACTTACTAACCTGAGTAATATCCTTCCTGACACTTCCTTTTACACCTTTTCTGCTGTACTTTGGTGTGTTATATACGCTGAGTCTTGTCTGAGCACAGCAGCAGCTCGGGTGTTTGTGTCATAGAGGGCAGGTGTAAGTGACACTGACACCGACATGTGTTAGGACATGGTGTGGGAGACGGCACGCAGCAGCAGAACAGTTAAGCAGCCCAGAGGTCAGACGTGAAACTCAAGCCTCCTGTTGTTGACGGAGCTTTCCACACAACGCTCTGTTTCATTTGGACCTTCTCCCCGCTTCACTCTTTCCACTGTCAAACCTCCAGATAATTTCACAGCTCATAGACAAACCCCCATCTCGCAATCATGGGAACCACTGATCCCGAGTGAGGCCTTCTCTGCATAAGGCGGTGAAATGAAATGAAAAACATGCTGGGTTTTGTCTTGTAAACCTAAGAGAGTAAGACTGGTTTCTAGATGGAAACAATAACGGTTAAATAAATGTGTTTCTTGAAAATCTAAGATGCAGCATAAACGTCAGTACAATTCCTGGTAGTGACAATTTGCTGAATGGCTCCCTGCTCTTTACTCCCATTTCAGGATATACTGTTTTATCAAATTTAAAATAGAAACTTGACTTATAAAAAGGGGAAACTATAAAATTCATAAGTGTAAATCATACTGAGATGGTGTGATCCCTTATTCATCCAGGAGTGGTTCATCTGGACGTTGTTTTTTTACGATTAAGCCATTTCAGGTCCCATCTAGAAGCTATTTTCAATTTGATGGAACTGGCTAGAAGTTCTGGGCTTTATCCTAACCTGAGTTAATGAAGTCCAGACCCAAAGCGAGGAGTTTTAAATGCTAATCAGGTACTTAACAACACGGCGGATGAGAGTCAATACACAATAGGGGCATAACGACCTATAATGATGTTAGTAATGGAGAAAAGTATAATGAAGCAAACGGTGATAGGTCAGATTCACTTTAAAACTCCTCCCTTTGGGGCTGGACTTCGTTAACTCAGAGGAGAATAAAGCCCTGAACTTCAAGTCATTTCCATCAAACTGAAAATAGTCTTGGTCGCAAAAACAATATCGATGGACACCGCTGAAACAGTCTCTGCTTTGTAAATCATGTTGTTTCACACATTATATTTTCTAGATTCATAGTAAAATGCAAAATAATAAGTCTCAAATCATACAGGTGCTGTTCCTAAAACCGGATAATATGACTGTAGGTCTTAAATCGTTTTAGTTGGTTAATCACGTTTTGGAGATTTATATGAGAAAACAGCAGAAATGAGAAGTTAGTGAGTGAGTTAGCTGAAGAACTGGGATTTTTGGTAGTTAAAAAGGCAGATTAAACTAATGATTCACAAGTTTAATGTATCTTTATATACATACATTGTTTCTTTGCACTTTTTTGTGCATAAATGGTAGTTTTGGCATGAACTCCAGTGCAGTTGCAGCCCTGTCAGTGCAGTTTGGGTCAAATACATTGAGATACGTAATAGTTTTGAGAGTTTTAGCCACTGTGATGGAAATGTAAGTATATTGATGTTGTGTCTTTAAAAGCAGTTGATCTGTGTCAGTCTGTCAGACCCAGACCAGACATTAACCTGTGTGAAGGCTCCGTCTCCATCTTCCAGGAAAGACTTTGTTGTCTTGTCCTGTCCTGAGGTGTAAAAGTTAATTATCTCATGGGTGTGAAACAAAAGTCACTGCTTTGGAATGTCTGTTATTCTGGTATAAATACGCAGCGCTCAGATGCTCGGGGGCTTAGACTGAGACTGGGACTCAGAGACTTGGGGGGGCCTGGAGGCTGCCAGTCTCTGGGCCCTGTCCTGTCTGTATCTGCTGTAGCAAAGAATAAACCGTTTTCTGTATTTCAAAACTCACCAGGCTTCGCAAATGGATTATGTTTCATCTAGTATTGTAATTTTTCCACAACACCTTGCCCCGTTTTTGGTCAACAAATCGATTGGGAGGACATGTCTGTAGTCGACCACGAATTTCTTTAGTAGACTGCAGCCCAACTGGATAAATATAGTGTTGTGTAAGGAAGGGCATCTGGTGTATAATCTCATGCAGGTAGAAAGCTGGTCACCTTTTTATTTAGCAATTTCGCACTTTCAATGCACTCAAAGGCGCTTTACATCAAGAAACCACTCACTTATCACACACACTTTCATACACCAGTGTACACACACACTGAGGGCGGGGTGGGTTAAGTGTCTTGCCCAAGGAGACAACACCAGCATTCATCTGTGGAAGCTGGAATCGCACCTCCAACCTTCGGATCAGTGAACAAACACTCCAGCCAAGTGAACTACTGTCGCTCCAAAGCTACAAAGCCGCCACAGTATGCTTTTGATTCAGAAAACATAAATTCTCTCTCTTTTGTTTGATGAATTCATAACCTGCCCACAATGAATAAATGAAGGGTGAATAGCTGCTATCTCTGCATCGGTCCTGAGCGCCAGAGTACTGTCCAGAATGCGCCTCTCATGCCCAGAGTTACGGAAACAAGCTCCAGTCACCTGTGCCTCGAACGAATGAATGATGCATGTGTCCTCATCTAATCCTTTCTCTGGAATCCTCACTATCTTCCACATTACGCGCATTAATTACCGTCTTTGTGCTCACAATCTGGAGCAACAATAAAGCCAACATCATAATTACGGACTTCACCTTTTCCAATCATTTAAAAAGAAACAGGTTTAACTTTTAGCTACACATAAATTATACAGTATCTGGCTGTACATTAGACCCCACGGCACATAATTGGTCTTCAGGTTCATTATTATTTCAGTCACTGCCAATCACGGCCGTTTAGTGCAAGCCAAGATTTCAATTAGACTGGTACTAATCCGCTGTAATTAAGCCGGCTGACCTTAACACCGGATCCCCCCTGTCAGAGAGTCAGTGGAGCTACAGGGGAGGGAGGATTGACATCGCTACATCTCCGTATGTTTGTGTGAGTGCGGTTTGGTGAGTGTGCGCATGTGTTTTGTAGCTGACATTTGAACAGAGAGTCTATCAGGGACTATTAACTGCTCCCAGGTGGGCTCTTATTCATCCATTACACAATGACTCCTCGGAGAAGTAGAAAGAGGCTAATCACTACATAAAAGACTGCCTGACTGACTGACTTTGATGGAGGATACATTTGTCAGAATAGTACCGGGCACGAGACAGGTTCTTGTAGACGTTCGTGCGGATGGATTGAAAGAGGAAATAAAGTGGCTGCCGTCGGGAAGAGGTGGAAAAGTCAAAAATAGACAGCGAAGATGCACGGATGCGCTTGGGCCTGCACTCTGCGAAGACGAAGGACTGTCAGAATTCAGGATGGAACCGGCGAAACTGGGGAGATGCAAAGAGTGGCCGCATATGAATAATTTAGGAGTAACCGTGCGTCGGGCTAAGAGAGGAGGGACAAAAACATGGAAAAGTGGAAAATGGATGTAGATAGACTAAGCAGAAAGAGGAAGTGGAGGGTGTTAAGCGAGAGCACAGACGTGTTTTATGCTTCAGAGGGAAGAAACAGGAGAACAATAGCTACTCGTTCTTCCCTCATGTACTGTAAAGGCAGGCAAAGTGATTATCCACACTCCAGCAGTCTCGCTCCAACCACCGGTACATAATGTTCTCCTAATGGACTCCACTAACACTAACATCACTATCTGCATTAATGGACTTTGGCTCACACTAACGCAGCCTTCCACCCAGGATTACACTGATGTACACGGCATCTACGCGATTCGCACAACTTCCCTCGTTCCTTTCGCAGAAATGGCTTCTGGGAACATTCTCCGAAACACGATTTTGCTCTGAAATTTTCTCTTGACAATTGAATGCAAGTTTGAAGTAAATTGTTCAAGGCATAAAGACAAGATGCTAATTGATTTGTCCATAGTTGCAGCTTTTATATTGATTGATTTTGTAGGGATGTTCAAGGACTTGCGGATATTACAGCAAAATCGCTTCACGTTTCATAGATACATTTTTGCCCTTGTGTTTTCTTTGTGGTTTTGTATTAAAATTATGAGCAATGTTTGCTTTGGGATTTGCTTGAAGATTGCACATACTCACTTATATTATACTGTATATTGCATTGGTGAGTTCAGGGGCAGGCTAGTCACTATTAAAAACAAAATATTAAGGAAAATAAATAGAGTATGAGGAATAGTTTAACATTTTCTTTGTCTAATGAGGGTGATTCATCATAACTTGTGGTTAAAAACAACAAAATGTTCCGTTCAGGGGTGGTTTTTCAATGGGGGGGGCCACATTTAACAGGGTCATTTAGAGCTTTTTATGGATGGAGCGCTCCCCTATTCACTACCAGGTTTTTATTCTGCACTTTTCTCCTTTAATGTTAATTTTATGATGATTATTTGTGAGTATTTATGTTTTGATTTGTTGTATTGTGACTTAATGTCTTCCTTATAAATTGTGCTGTACAAAAAAACCTGGCTTTACCATGGTTGCGTCGTAAGTTTAAACGTAGTTAGCCTCTGTAGTGATTTATAAAAGCTAATACGGAATCATTTTCAGTTTTAGTCTCATTTTGAGCATTTTAGTAGAGACTGAAAGCGCTAAAATCTTTGGGGGAGCTATGGGGGAGCACTGGCCATTCTAGGGGTGGCTAGCGCCCCCTGAAGCCCCCTCGCTGGCACTGCCCCTGGTTCTATTGCTTGTTGGTATTACAGAGACATACACAGCGATGCAGTGATGCTTGCCTCTCTCTGACAGACCTGTCTCATACACTGTGACTTTGTCCTTGTACTGCTTGGCCACAATATATAAAATACCTAAACTGTAGACTCCCTTTTGTTTGAGTGCTTGCTGTTTTAATATAAATTCTTGTGCAGGATTGAGGACTTTTACCGTGTTGATCTGACGTTTTCTTTCAAACTGAAGGACTAAACTGAGCAGCTACGTGTGTTTCATGATTCTTATTCTGTGGCGTAGATTTAGAACGAAGAAGTAGATACCTCGAAGTACATTGAGGCGAGTGGTAGCGGTTAACTCTCCTGCAGAGTTGGAGGCGTGGCATTCGTAAACAGCCTCATCTCTGGGCGTCCTCAGGGGCTGGATTCTAAGTACCGAGCCGGAGCCATCGTCAAACTCAATCACCTGAATGGAAAACCAAGAAATCAGTGCAATGGGAACAAACTATATTTTTAAAAAGACATGTGAAAAGCGTTGTGATTCGGTTATATACAGTTGAAATATTTGCTTAATGTGGTTTTAAATTTATTGTATTACTGAATATTTAAAGAGCCCATATTACTCCATTTTCTATAATGTTTCCTCATCAAAAACATTTCAGTCACACAAGTTTAACACACAAACCCTGCATATTTAGGCTGAGTTCTTCTCTCAGACTGAAAACACTCTGTTCCACCTTGTGATGTCATCATGTGGTAAAACAGGAAGTGCTCCACTGTGTTTTTAAACTTCATACACCTTCACTAGAATCATTTGGGTGATTTCAGACCTGCAATTGTGAATCTCTGCTGAACTAAAGGTAAAATGTAGCTGTTAACTTGAAAACTACCACTTCATGACATCATAAGGTGGAACAGAGCATTTTGAGCTTTGCAGAAGTAGACAGACTAACAATCCAGGATTACTGTGAATAAACCAAAGCACAACTCCAGGTATGTTTTTGAGGCCGTAAAAGCATTATAACATGACTTAATGCTCACAAGAGTCTATTTTGTGTAACATAGGACCCTTAATATTAATACGTTTTTTCATATTACTTTTAGCTAGAACAAGTGCTGATATTAAGACGGAGAGGTCCTGACCTTACAGGATTACTCAAACATGCGTGAATAAAAGCACTGATGAGAAAACACAACCTACCATTATAACATCGTTCAAAGCTAAAAAGTCAAGCATGAAATGAGACATTTAATATTCCCAGATTTTGATTTAGTAGGTGATTTTGGCAGAGCGAAATCCAATAAAACCAAATCCCATGCCAGCTGTGCCAGCCAGGACAGTGATGGGAAAAATACAGTGTGTATATGCCAGATGAAAATAAGTGTCTCCTTTGGTGATTTGATCGGGATGGCATTGGGTGAACCTACAGTCGACTTATTAAAGTGGAAAAGCACCTTTAGCTCTGAGTGGACAGGAAGAGGAGAGCGGCCGACACCTTGCTGTGAGAAGCACTTGCGAAGGTGGAGAACTAAATCAAAGGTCAATGCTGTAGGGAAACTAATAAGGGCGATCATAGAGGAACCTCATATAGACTGGCCCACGGCACCGGCTGACATATGAGAGAGTCTGAGTGAGAGCACTTCACTCCCACGTACAACCTTTAAAGAACAAATGGAGACAAGGAAGTAATGGGACTAAAACAAAAGTCTTTGTTTGGGCTGTTGTTTGTTCTTTGGTTGAACAAACAATTCACAGATGTAGCATTTATAGACCATTTACACAAAGACTGCAACATGATGGTTTTGTGGATTTTTCTTATGATTGGAAAACTTAATACAAGAGCTAATAAAATGTATTATAAATGGATATATAGAGACTGCATATGGCAATTAGAACAGTCAAGGCTCAAAACAAGTGGCCAAAGTAACAAACCTGTTATGCAAAATCGACTTTTCAGAGCTTTTAATCATGTTACAGTTGTTTCCTTCTCATTTACCCTCTTAAAGTTGCTTTTGGAGTGATTCCTGCATGTTTGAGCAATCTTTAATCGCTTATTTTCAAGACACCATTATGCCGATCAATCCCTGTTTTCACTTTTAACTTTATTTTCTTAATCAGTGATACTCGTAGGATTTCCTTTACTCGCTAGTGTGATCCATAGGAGGCGCCGACAGCTACACGGCTCCTTGTTGTGACGATGTTTACAGCGACGTCAGCTCCCATTGGGTACCGCTGTTTTATAACATGGAAGCCAGGGGATTTGTTTCTTTTATTACGCTGTTTTAGATGTATATTGTGATTTAAAATGTCCAAATTCTAACATAATGACCCACGGGTGTCACAGATTATAGCTATATAGCAGACAAGAGCACAATAGGTCTTCTTTAACTTAGAATTTAAAAAGATTTAAACCTCTTTAGCCCAAAACCTTGAACAGTAAATGCATTTCTACTAAAAACAGCCTGAAGCAAAAGCATATTCTCATAAACCCAAAGATATGTCTGCTTTTTCATATCAGTATTGCAATATTCTTCCGTCTCCCTTTGTGTAAAAAGCTGACAAAACATGCACTACATTATCTGAGATGGCAAAGGTGGAGATGACTGGAAAATTGCCTCTGAATACTGAGTCATGTGTAGCAGGTGTCCTTTGTGAGTAATAATGCTTGTTTGCCCAAGAACTCCTCTCCTCTATATCACAACAGCGGAGCAGTGAGCCGTTTAATTTCATCTTTTAGTCTTCTGCTCAAGATGTTTTCTAAAGGAAGTGACCTCTAAAGAAACACAACAGGTGAACATAACCCTAACCTTACGTCAGCTTTTTTTTATATCACTGCTATTTGCATCTCAATCAATGAACTTTTGTTGCATCTCTGGTTTGGGATTCTAACCAACTTACTTTGCAGCCCTGGGATAAGTACTGAGAGGTCAACATGCAAAAAATAACAGTTGTTTTCAGGGGGTAGTGTACCTCAAATCTCTGGCTGCTGACTTTTTTGCCTTTCTTGTTCCAGACGATCTTGGGTTGTGGTTCTCCGGTGGCCTGGCACACAAAGGAGGCCACACCCCCCTGGACTCCTGTCTGGTCTTCAGGGGTTCGCGTGAATTTGGGAGGTGCTGAGGAAACACAGAATTGAGAGAGGGTTATTCCAGGTACCTGACAGCAAAACCAGTCTTTGAGGATACATTAAAATCTTGCAATAGGAAAGAATTAATGCAAATTTACAAATCAGCCCATTATGGTTGGTATTAGAACCTTTTGCTTTTTACCATCAGACCAGTGGCGATGACTGCAGGGTTGTGGGATTAGTTTGTTAGTTTAGTAGCTGACAGAGTGGTTAGAACATCTTCCCGTGTCCACAGTAAACATATATAGGGTCAATGGAGGTTATTTCCAGTGTTAATGTGAAGGTTTATGTGTTGACATCATAACTGCAGAACTTAAAAGACCTAGAGCATCTGCAAAAACAAACATTTTCAGGGTTGTTACTGGAGAACACACGTCTCTGGAGAACATAGCCTCACAATGACAGTGTTACAGTAAATCCACCTGTGAATGTATTTGAATGCAATCTCTTTGAGGCTCTGCGCACACTCCCTCTCTGTCCTGTACAACCAAAGGAGCTTAATATTACTGTGCTATAAAGGATTTATAAAGACTTACTCTTGACATGACCACTAAAGCCCCTCGTCCTCAGAACGCCAACAATATCATAACCACGGCCTCCACTGGATTGTGACATCATGACATCAAAAAGATTCTGCACGTCAGTCACGGCACGTCACAACCAGCTCGCATAATGGCATTCCAGCCAAACCAGAAAATCCCTACTTAAGGGCTTACCGCCAGGCGCTCTGACAAAGGAGAGAAATTGCTTTTTGCTGTTTAAAAGGAGGAGGTAGGGAGAGAGGGACCGATTCTGAGCTGAAAAGGAGAGTGAAACAGGAGCACGGGTGAAAAAGGGGGTATAGCTCATCGGAGAAAAAGGAGAGATGAAGTTAACGAGTGGTGTGGACAGATGGCAGGAGGACAAGATGCATTGAGAGCGGAGGAGAGATTGCAGAGGTATGTGACAGAGTAGAGGTTGGACACAGTGAGCAGATGCACTGGCAAACATGGTCAGAGAGCCCCAAGCTGCCCACCGGCCCGCACACCTCACTGGCCCGCAGCCAGGGCACCTCAGCAGCTGAAGCAGAACTGTGTGACTGTGCACGAAGTGTGGAAATGTGGGCAAATTATACCTGCATGTTATACACACTGGAAAAGTACATGTGCATCTTAGGTGCAATTTAGAGGTTGAGCTGTTCATCCAACAAGTTCACGACTGCTATAAATTTAAAATATGTATTTGTCGAAAGTGCCCTGAAACACATTGGCAACATCTGATACACTCCAGTTTGACCCTAAAAGCCACTGCACACCAACGCAAAAGGACCATATACAGTAAGTGCTGCAGTGCAGACATATAAAGCACTGTAATAAGTCTGAGAATTCACACAGGCGAGACAGAAGTTCGATAGTCACACTGACACAAAGATCCCTGAAAGTAGTTCTAATTTGAAGAATATCTTGAGGCATATGTAACTGCTATTTACAGTAGATGTGGGTAGGTACGCAAACAGAGAGGAGGCACTGAAATTGCCCTTTTTCCCACCAATATATCATTTCTGCGAAGAGCTGCGATCGTTACATGTTTTATGTTTCAGTACCTTTGACACAAACTGAATACCTCCAAGACTAAATCAAAGAAAGACAGTATTAGGTGTTGTCTGATTTGAGTACATAATAAACGAGGTAAAATGAAGGTCTGGGCATGTGTACTGCTAGTAGTACCCGCGCTGTGCAGTGTGTAGAGGAGGGAGACTGGAGGAATGAGGAGCGGGATTCTCTTAATCCTTTTGCTAATCTCTCCACAAAACAAATGAAAAGTGTAAAGCCAGCAGAGCAGTACTAAAAGGCACCATAGATCTTACAATTGCTTTTTATCTGGGAGCCTACTCTTTATCTACCCAGCCCCATATATCTTTAGTTTAATTGTCTTAGGTGTTGCGTTTTCATATTTTATCTATGAACGTGCCTCGTAATTCTTCACTAGTGCATATGTATCCTGCTTCACAGCTGCTCCTGCTTTCATCCAGCTCTTGTTCCTCTTTCTCCATCTCCTCCCTCCATCTCATGGGAGTTACATAAGTCTTCCTGTCACTTTGACTGACTTAATGAAGAAGGGTGAGATACAGCTGTATGCTCTTTACTCACCCAAAAGCCTCTCCACCTCAGTCTTTATCAAGGCACTACATCCTTTATGTGTTTGTTCTTGCTGTGCTTGAGCTTTGCTTGAGGATTCCTACCTACCAGCTGCAGCACAACCTTACCCTAGGCCTTAAGCTTTGGTCCACACAGAGGGCATGCTCAAAATATGTACTACAGCTAAGTTTCTGTAGTGCAGCAGCAGTGCGCCTATCTCTGTCAGTGATCACATTTATATTGCGTTTTTGTACTTTCAAGGCACTCAAGAGCTTTACATCAACAAACCACTTGCTCGACCTGTGGGTCGGTGCATCTGACCAAACTGAGCCACTGAGTCATTAACGTTTGAGGCATTTGTGTTATAATGATGAAGTGGACGATGGTCATTTCAACCACCACCAGTCCCACTCATTCATTAATACACAGTGCATTAAGTTTATTGTCAAAGGACACAAGAGGAGTAAAGAGAAAAAAGTACTCAAGTATGTATTTACTTTACAGTTCTCGTCCTAATGAGACTACCATTTGCCAAGATAATCAGGTTCTTCTGAAATCCTCCTTTCAAGGATTAAGTCTTGACATTTAGGTCAAAAAGATAGATAACTTATGACCTAAAGGGCAGCCCTACACTGTGGCTCATTTTGAAGAAAAAAGGAAGAACACAGACATATAACAAGAATCCAAGAGAACAGTGTGTCTATTTGGGTGACCTACACTTAAAAGAGTCATCCTCATTGTGGCAGTATGCCCCACGATGGAAGAGATGGAACAGTAGTAAGTTAGGGAGAGACTTAGATGGAATTAGTGCCTGTCTTGGAGTGTGTGTCTCAATGTAGACGAGTATGGCCTACATAAAGGTCGCATACAGTGTAGCTACACCAGATGGCAAGGATTACATAGTCAGCTCCTCTCGTTGGACCACTTTCGAGTCAGGGCTGAAGAACAGAGATAACTTTATTAAATCAGCAGATTTGTGCCTTCATAAAAGGGAAGTCCTGGAGGAAATCAAAGCAGGCACCCACAGACCCCCATGTTTGATCAAAATGTGAATGATCGGAGTCCAGACTGCGGGTTGATGAATGTATGCATGCACAACTCTTTGTAAATGTTTCAAAAAATGTTTCTAATGTAAATAATCATGTTGGAGTAGCATATGCTTGACCCAAACCCATTACATTTAATCTACTTTTATTATACTGAACCAATATGTAAGAGCCATTAACATCTCCACTGACACACTCACTAAACATGATCATCACTTTCTCTATTTAAATATTAAACCGCTGACTCTATGAAGCTAACACAAACAAACATAATAAGTCAGTTTGTTGCTTTCAACGACACAAACACACAACTGGTTATATAACTTTTTTATACTGGGTTATAACTTTCAAGAGCACAAACTGCCGTGGACGTCTCCTGAATGAACCTGTTTTGGAAAGTACCCCTTTACAAAGACAAATAGCCGTCCCCAAATCCAGCAGCTGGGAGGTGACTTGGGGGGGACACTGTCACAGGCAGATGTCGTCTCTACCTAAAGGGACCCAGTTTGAGAAAGCAGATGCCATCACAAAGCTTCAGGGTAAACTGTTTAGCAGAGTTAAGATTAGCAGACATAATACATCTGAATACATGACAGTGGAGATGGAGCAGACTGGAAAAAACTATACATCAATCAATGTTTATTCTTTTTATGGCTGAGACAGGTTTGTGGTGATAGGTTTTATTGCTCTGGATTTAGTAGACATGTAAAAACTTTCCTCTCGAAATAATTCTCCTCTGATTCTCAACATTCTTTGCCTGTTAAAGGGAACGATAATGATAATGTCAGGTTTGTTTTTGCAGGAGCACTACATTGATATAATCTCAGTACTTTATTCCTACAAAAATATTATTTCATCACTTGCGTCGCCATTTTGATCCACTCATATCAACAGAAATTGAATGAACAAGGACCCTACACCTGTATATGTATATAAATGGACATAGCTAACCTGCTAGGACTGAGCATGGGAGTGCTTCCAGCTCCAATTCACTTTCTATTGAAAAACTGTCACCCCTCTCGCTGCAACTGCTGCTGTCAGGCTCGTTATTTTGGTCTTAAAATGTCCGTAACCCCTCATTCACTACAGCCCCACAGTCTTTAGTGGTCTCTATAGTGCTCTATAGTGATTCAGACACGGAGCTCACTACATGTGGGTCATGTGACTCTGGCGTCTGGGTGAAAAAAAGTCTAAAGGCGAAACTCCGATAAAACTTGATTTCTGTTGTAAATAAGGATCAGATTGGACTGGTACACTATTATTTATGGACTAATAATATGTTTTTGTCAAGCTGGGTCTCACGTAAAAGGACAAGATTTTTACATTTTTGTCTGAGATGTAGAAATTCTCGCTCTTTTAACAGCTCAAGCTAAGGTAAGCAGCTAACGCTAGCAACGTTATGCAGCAACAGTTTATTTAAAAGTGTTTTATTCATGATCAGGATCAACAGTGAGATAAACCAGAGTTTCTATCTGCTTTTATTCAGTCATGTTGTGTCCAGTTAAAGACCTGTTGCTGTTCGCTGTTGTTTTTCCAGCTCTCGCAATGCATTGGGTATGCATCTGTATTGACCGGTCTAGTGACCACCGATGCCCACTACTTTTCAAGGTACATTGTGGGAAAGTTTAGTGCCTTACTTTTTCACCAACTGGACATTCAAACACCACTAAAAATGGCATGAGCGCTAAATCGTGCCCTAAGTAATGAATATAGTGGACATTCGGACACAGCCATTAACAGCGTTGTTAAGGAGTGTGTTACAAACCGTTTGAAAGGAAGTAAAACAACCCAGATGGTAAAAAGATAAATAATAAGTGGCTCTTTAATTATTAAGTAAATCTGAGGATTACAAGGGAGAATAAAATTAGAATTGCAAACAACAACAAAAGGAGGCTCAACAAATTCAAAACTGGTACAAAATAAATTCCAAAAGCCAATCAAAGAAATCAATTACAGTAAAATACAAGAGGTAGGCCATTAGCGACCTAGCTGTCTCACAACTTAACTACACACACACCCAGGTTAACAGGGAACACGTCTGGCTAAGGCAACGATCCAGCAGCCCCGACGGGGAGGAGTGCGGCACTTTCATTATGAACGGCGCTGGAAGGTACAAGCCGAGGCCTGGTGGTGTGGGACAGGGGCTCCGGAGCCAACCCAGAGGAAGTGTTGAACCAGTCTAGCACTCAGGAGGCAGGATCAACAGCAGCATTTTTTCATATGTTAACGAAACACATGGTTAAGAAAACATTGGGAGCGCTGGGTGTGGCGGGACCAGACCAAGCGAGCATTATCTTCAACAGCCTCGCTCCAGATTGGCTCTTTGGCTGCTATGATACTCGTGGTTGTAATCCCAAATAGAAAACTCAGCTCCAAGTTCTCCCTTGTAACTGCTAGCCTTGATGAGCTTCATTTTACTGGAGCCGAACGCTATGGGCGATGTCACAAATCCTTAGTCTACTTCTTTCTACAGTCTATGGCAAGGACAAAATTAATGTCTCCTCAAAGTAACTGATTATATTCTCTCTTGGAGCTTTTCAGTGTTAAAGAATATAAAGATCCTGAAATTATTTTGTTTTTGAAGAAGGCTATCCCAGTCTTAGAAGTTGCTGGTTGTGCTGTGTGCCCGTGTGATGATAGCTAACCATGTAATAAGTAATTTCGCTTCCTTGCCAGAGACGACTGCAGCTGTTGTTGTGAGTGTTTGGTGTTGGTGGGCGTTTTAGCCATTGACTCCCTGAATGAGAAGAGAATCAAGCTGGTCGGACAGGCGCAGGGAAGCAGGCCAATAAATGAGTGTGTGAGCCAAGGCCGAGAGTGGGCGGGCAGAGGGCCAAATCCATAACTTAAAACACATTAGCATCAAACAGACACATTAAAAGCAAATTATCGGCTGGAAAATGGGAACCGGGATTGGCGGGACCAGTGAACATAAAGAAACGGCTCTCATTCAATCGCACCACATTCAAACATTAATTGAAAAACGCGTGTATGAATGGATTGCTTCAAACATGGAAAAACATGTGGTTGAATTAACGGCTGTAGATTCTGACTGAACTGGGAAGCTTTTTTTCTTTTTAATGAGCGTATTTATTTTTCAGCACATTTCCCAGCTTTGGACACAAGGGTTTATCATTAGTTTGATTGTCCAGTTGCTAATGTATGTCAGTGTATGTCAAATTAGCATTCCATCTAGCCCCCATATCTGCCCCGGGCCCTGAACCGCACTAATGAGGGTTAATTTGTTAGAAACACAAGGGGAAGAATTAATGAAATGAGGTCTTCTTTTATTCACATGTCATTTGATACACATGGCTTCACAACATTACTGGGTCAGAGCTGGATTTCCCATAAAAACAGTAGGATGCACAGACGTCCTCTTCTTCCAGGACGTGCCCTCTTTTTGGGAGGAATTTCTAAATTACACCAAAATGTCTGAGATTTGAACTCTCTGCCAGTCGAAAGCTTTGTGTGAGACACTTTTCTTAGTTTTGGCGACGATCTTTTGGCTCGTCTGATCAAATACAACCAACACCTCTCCACCAGCGTATATCTAAACTCCGCCTTTCCCCTCCTTCCTCCTGTGCGCTCACATATGACAGACCGAGTGGACAGACACAGTGCTTCATGTTTCAAACGCTACATCGCTTTTTATTTGATGGAAATTGACCTCATTTTACCAGAGATACGTTCATAATAAATCCCAGCTGAAAAAGTTTGTATCGATGTGATCTCAGGCGCATGCACGATTCGCAGGAATAGTCTCACCCTCTCAGCAGTATCTTATGATAGATACATAAAACATATGTTCAGACGTCCTGATAAAGCCTTAAGTCTGGAGTGTTTTTTCTGCTCTGAAGCACAGACTGAAGGCCCCCTGTCTGTGGCAATAACATACAATACAGGCAATCTACAGTAATACAATAAAGGCAATCACATACAGTAAGTTGCATACAGTTTGTTCAGATCTCTCTAGGAGGACCCCAGACCCCCGATAAACATAATACCAACAGAAATCACCAGTTACAAAGTACAAACATCGGCAGTTTTTTGGTCCCTGAACCAGGTGTCCTCCTTGTTGATAACCCCGGTGTGGTCAGCCTCACCCAGGAGCAGTCTCTGTCCTGGTCACATGACATTACTCACACATCACTGCACGAGTAAGTTGAGCCTAAGCTAAATCTATGCAATCCTGCTCATACTGTAGACAGCAGCATCTGCTAAGCTAAGGTCAAGCTAATGCTAGTCAGTTTCTGTTACTCACAAGTGAACGCACAGCTATGCTAGTCGAGCCTCGCTGCTGCAGTGTGAGCTACAATGAAATTTTAGGCTATAGGAGGAAATGGGGAAAAAAAGGATCACAATTGGTTATATTGATTGATCTCAATTTTCGATTTGATTGCCGGAAGAACATGCACGCACATACTAATGCTATCGCCGGAAACATGTGCGATGTCCGTGAGCTAAATTAGGTTTCACTCACAAATGGTGAGAAAACAGCTGTTTACTTTATGTAACTTGATTTATAATGTAAGAAGCACAAGAGAAGAGAAAGAGGAGAAAAGGTGAGGAGCTGCCGCTGGATCAAAGAGAGGGAGCAGGAGCAGACGGCACGGCACAGAGACAGAGGGACTTTTTTTGGTCAAATTGTGCAGATTTAAGTCAAAACTTGTGAAACGCGAGGACATGTAAGGAGACATAAAGAGACTATGGCCCTGACTCAGAGCTTTTGAACAAAAAGAGCGCTGACTCCCTCGCTCACACTCTCACTGGTGATTGGCCGAGACCTGTCCATTCAAATGTGTTTGACTTATGATCGAGACCAGAGTTTAGCTCGCGATCTATCAATCTTTAGATTTTTGGTACAGCCCTGTTAGGCTATGCAGTAAACATTATATTACATTACCTCTGGAAACATGCTGAGGGTGATTTGAAGGCGTTCTTTGACCTCCCTAAAGTTGAAGATTGAAGAAGTTGATGATTTGTAATTACACTATACATGAAACAAAAAGTGTTCGATTATTTTCAGGCCCATGAACATTCTACTGATCACAGGCTCCTGAAAATGTCATGTTTAAATGCATTTTGTATTTTTTCTTTGACGTTTTGATATTTTCAGACAATCTACAATCATATCCGTCTGTGTCTGCGGATGTGTGCATTGCGTCACTATAGTAACAGCTAAACATTCCGCCATAACCATACATGTAGTACACCTGTGAACAGCGTGAAGCCAATGTACAGTATCAGAATAGCACTTACACTGATTGCACAGGTAGAGGACATCCTTAGTACACAGGCTCCTTTTCCTTTGGCAATTTAATACAATATATCATAATGTGAGCTCCTATAATACACAGGAGCCATGTTAGAATGTTACCCCCTTCATTCACACATGTTTGAGTAACTATTATTAGTCTATCTACATTTACAAAATACTGGTTGACACTTTGATGTAATGAAGACGTAGTTTTTAAGTTAACAGCTAACTTTTCACCTTTAGTTTAGCAGAGATGGGCAAATCCAGGGTTGAAATTATCCAAATGATTATATTGAAGGTGTACAGAAAAAATACAGTGGAGCGCTTCCTGTTCCTGTACAGTTGTCCCTCACTCTATCGCAGTTCACCTTTCGCGTTCTCTCTGTTTCACAGATTTTTTAGTGCAATTTTTCCATTTCTTTTTTTACGGCATATGAATGTGCATTGTGTTCTTTGTCCTGATTGGCTAAGGGACTGTAGACCATTGTCCATCAGTCTCCTCCGTGTCTCCTGTACAGTACAGAATGTGTTCAGACAAATTTACATAAATGTTGTATCGCAGTGTGAAAGTGCTGTATGTTTGCAAGTTTTCAGACAAAACCCACAATGTCGAGAAACGTTCTGCACCGACAAAGACACCGACGAAGGTTTGAACTTTGAGAGAGTTTTAAACAAGAGAGAAATGTGAAAAATGTTAATACCTGTGTGAGAAAAGTGTATAAAGTGTGTGGTGAGGGGTTTTACAGTCAAGAAACATAGAGAATAATTGTGAAAAATAAAGCTGATACTTCGTGGATTTTGCCTATTGCGGGTTATTTTAAGAACGTAACCCCCATGATAAACAGGGACCACTGTACTACCACATGAATTCTCCAATTCTCATTGTATTGGCAAAAAAAATAGCACTTATTTTATAATTAACTTGGTCCTGCATACAAATGATATCTCTATGAAGCACGTGTTTGATTTCACACTACAGTTTATATTCCAGATGAGGTTCGTTGTATGGTCGCCGAGCAAAATCACAGGTTTAAATCTTCCTGCAAATCTGTGGAAATAGCATTACATTTGCATTTTCTCCTCTTTTACATCCAGCGAGTGTCATGCGATACCCATCAATCACAGACGAAACTCCATCCATCCTGGAAAATAACTGGGGTGGCTTGATTGTATTTCACACCATAGACTAATCCCGAGGGCCTGAACCTTTGAACTTCCTGACCTCCTCATCTCATTCCAGGCATCGTCACGACACCTCATCCGACAGCAAAACAGCATAAAAACTCCCCCACAACTGGAGAAAGTTTCTAAATAAAGAAGTAAAGAACGATTTCAATAAGGCTTAGACTAGTAAAGTAATGCTGAGGAGGAGATGTGTGATTAGTATGCACTCGAAGCTACAGTGTGGCGAGACGTTATACAAAGTAAGACAGTGAGTGGCTGATTTATTGAATATTAAAGCAGACTTAAGTAAATTGTCACTTGCATTTACTTCTACTTGTGACTCTGATGACTGTATCCTGGCCTAACCTCACCACCACCTCATGGCAGCTGCTGTGGTTTGGTCCTATAACAAGGATTTGGACAATTTGCACGAGCAAAATAGCGAAATTAAGATACCAGGATTATGCAGAGCAGGGCTGTCCAAACTACGGCCCAGGGGCCAAATGTGGCCTCTCACCCAATTTTTGTTGGCCCTCATGCCTCCTCCTAAACTGGCCTAATTGATCAGGAAGTATTTTTTACTACAAATTGAAGAGATTCTACCTTTATAACCTGAATAAGATTGCACAGACCTAAAAATAATCTTCCAAGTCTTATTAAAGGTAAAATGTCAAACCTGTGTTAAATGCACCATTTGACTCCCTGTATCGCCTCTGGTCTGTGGCCCTCCACTTCAAATATGTTTCAGTATAAGGCCCTCGGTCAAAAAAGTTTGGACCCCCCTGATGCAGAGCATGTTTAAAACTATAAAAACATTTTAAGACTAAAATGACGAGGCTCACTACAGCAATAATAGAGGGAGAGGTGATAGTTTTTCAAAGTGAAGTAAATTGGAGCCGGGAGCACTTCCATGATCACTCCTTATTTGTAACGCGGTGGCAAGTATGTTAGCTATGTCCATTTATATATACAATCTATGACCTCAAGATATGTTTTTTTTCATTGTCACATGTGAAATGAAGGAGGACATTGCCACCTTTGATTTATAAATAAAATCAAATGCATCGCACCTCAGATTAACAGAGTTTAGAGCTTCACTTATTGATTCTGCAGAAATCCACCATGTTTTCAGTCCTTTGTGGGTTTTTTATTTTATTTTTTACGATACAGATGGACCGTGTGTGTCCCGGATTGGCGAATCCACCTGTCAATCACACCCATTTGAAAACAGGGAGATTCACCGGTGATCAGACTCACATCTTCATAAAGTATTGAAGAAGTGTGTTGTATTCTGAATCCCGGGTAAGGATTCAAGAACAATGTTGGGAAAGAGTTGTATAGAAACTATTATTATTATCATTATTATCATTGTTATGCAACTTTACTAACTTCTTCAGAGCTGAGCTGAACCAACTGATTGAGACAGGCCCTCGAACCTCTTACCTGAGGGGAACCTGCATGAAATACTTGTGAGTAACCTGAGCAGGATACTGTTACAGCAGCTGACGTTGAGCGCTTTGCTCAAGGGCTACTGAAGTAACCAGAAGGAGCATTGCACACATTGTGGGAAAGTGGCCTCAGCACCTTTTACATTCCAGTTGACCTCGAGGCTACATTGATGCTGGCAGGACAGTCTGCAGCTGACAGCTCCATCACTCACTGTACGAGCCCCTTCAGTCGAGTACAGGACCGCCACGGCGTTTACGGCTCAGGAGGGATCTCAGGTGCAGGGGTACAGAAAGTACTCAGCTTTGTTACTTAAGTAAAAGTAACAGTAACAGAGCAAAAAATACTCAAGTAAAAGTATCACATGACAAAATCTAGTTACGTAAAAGTTGAAAAGATGAAGTTTAAATCTGTCGTTGTTTAAAAATTGTAATTAAAGAGTAAAAAGTAAAAGTATTTCATGCTGATTTTGAGATCTAATAAAACCTCAACTGTACAGGGTTTGATACAGATTTGTGCTGAATTTGGTTCAACAGAAACAACTGAATCGATCGTTTTGTTCCAACTATTTTTATTCGTAAATGTTTGCATTCACACATGTTTGAGTAACTCTTTATTATTACTCTGTCCACATCTCCAAAGCTCAAAATTCTCTGTTCCACCTTGTGAGGTCATGAAGTGGCTACCTTTTACTTTTAGTTCAGTAGAGATTGGAAATTGGAGCACTTCCTGTACTACCTCATGACATCACACGGTGGAACAGAGTGTTTTCAGTTTGAGAGAAGAACTCAGCCTAAATCTGCAGGGTTTATGTGTTAAAAATGTGTGAATTAAACAAAACACAACTCCAGGTCTGTTTGTGATGAGGAAACAACACAGATATAACACAGATCGGGAAATCGTGTAATATGAGCCCTTTAATTATGCTTGAGATACATTGCTCTGCCGATTTTCCAGCGCTGTCTGTTAACATGCAACACACGAGCACGCTATCAGGCAAACAAACAACATTTACCGGCCATAAACACTGAGATGCAAGCTGAAAGTAGCGTCTCACATTACTAGAAACCCACTCCTGAGTCCTGCGCTGTGTCAAACTGCACTAAAAGCTCACATTCCTCTGCTTTGTTCTTCTTTGCAAAATAATCGTCAGCTGTGTTCGATGCAAAAACGCAAGGAGATGGATTTCAGCTGCTATCGCTACATCTGAGCAGCACCGGCACAGACGACAGCTTGTTGGGGAAGGGGCAAACATGAGGTCATCTCTGTGAACCCTGGACGCTACATTGTTTTTAGCTGCCCAAAATGACAGACAGAGATATGGAGGTTTCCAGACTGCATGGGCATCTCTCTGCAAGCATGGAGCTGTGGCCTAGTTTGAGACAGGATCAGAGCATTAGTCTTAATCCTGCAGATAGATGTCATATGCGCGCGCACACACACATACACAAACACTCAGATAGACAAATATAAAAGAAACAAGAAGTGTGGATTGTGGTTGGTTGTATTACTGCACTCTCACATATGGTGCGCTGTCATGCAAGGTCCACAATGACACACATGGGACAGTCTCCGCCCTGATTGCACCGTAATACCCTCAACGCACCGGGGCATTGATTGTGTTGGCAAAGGTGAAAAGTAATGTCAATGTGCGCTATCCAAAAGATTGTATTATTGTTAATTGCAGCTCAAGTCAGATTTTTTGCTTCTGTTTTCTATTTATCTACTTCCAAGTGTTTTTATTAGTTTCCTCTCCCCAGAAAAGTCAAAAGTGCCCATATTACGCTATTTTCTGATCTATGTCATAATGTTTCCTCATCACAAACAGACCCGGAGTTGTGTTTTGTTTTATTCACACATTTTTAACTCACAAACCCTGCAGATTTAGACTTCTTTAGTTCTCCTCTGAAACAGAAAACCCTTATGCTAGAATCATTTGGATGATTTCAGCCCTGGAATTGCCAATTTCTATTGAACTAAAGGTAAAATGTAGCTGTTAACTTAAAAACTAGCACTTCTTGACACATCACACGGTGGAACAGAGCAGTTTGAGAATTGGAGATGTAGAAAAACTAAAGTGAATGAAGCAAAACACAACTCCAGGTATGTTTTTGAGGAGGTAACAGTATTATAACGCTGCTGAAAGCTCACAAGAGTCAGTTTTGTGTAATACATAACCTTAGCTTAAAGATACCAGGGGTGCTCTTTTTTCACCGAGGGCCATATCTTGAAAAATATTCAACAGTGGAGGGCCAGTGGTCAATACAGTGAATAATTCAGATTGTGCATTTGACATAGTTTTGACTTCCTACTTTAAATAAGGCTTGAAATATTGATTATATTATGGGATGATTACTCAAATTTGCCATAAAAAGTACTGATTATGATCAATTGGGCCGGTTCAGCAGCGATAAAAATTGGTCTGAGGGCCACATTTGGACCCCAGGCCATAGTTGGGACACCCTGAGCTATACTATGGAACATTCCAGGAAAAAAAAAAAAAAAAAAAACTTCTCCACAGAGACAGAAAGGTGACACAGGGCAATCATAAAGCATCTAACTGTATTTCAAATTGTCCAATGAGAGTCTATGTCTTTCTTGCTGCCTCATCCTGTCTCCTGGCCCTCATATCTTCCCATCCCCACGATTGTTATTAAAAGAGGCATCGCATGTCCTACACAATGTGATAAAAGACGAAAAAAAATCCGTCATCCCTTGTTGTTCCCCTCAAGGCCTCAGCCCGTCGCTCCTCTCTCTGCAGATTAAACGCATGTGTCAGAAGAAACAGCACAGAGGAAAAGACCACGCAGAAAAGACAGTGGAGATGAGGTAAAATCCTCCTGCAGCCTGTTGTTGTGTTCTGCCCCTCCCTCTCCTCGCTGAGCCCGTGGAGGAAGCATCGCCGTTTTGATGGATGAATGGGTTTTTACTGCATGACCCTGGGACTTACACAGGGGACCAAGCGGCAGTGGGCTGGAAGCAAAACAAGAGAGACTCTGGCTCTGTATGTGATGCGACGTTTTTAAAACACAGCAGGAGTGGCAGCCATTAAGGTTACAAGGTTTTCACAATATCAATGTATTTAGTCTCTTGTAGTGTAAATACCATAGTGCAGGTATTCTCAAAGTCTGCAGTGCCGTGGAGCCCTATTGATGCAAAGATCCCACTGGACAATCATTTACACTACAGTCAAAAGAATATCTCATGGTTAATTCCTTAGAAATCCATGTTAAAACAATATAATTACACCTGAGGGCTTAATACTAATATAAAGTCGTAAATGTAACAAATATATTATACAGTGGTCCCTCATTTAAAAATAACCTGCAATAGGCAAAATCCGCGACTGTAGACCATTGTCCAAAGCCAACACTTTGGATAATGGTCTACAGTTTCTTAGCCAATCAGGACGCAGAACACAACGGCATACAGTTGCTTAGCCACGCTGTAGAAAAAAACATGCAAAATTGCACAAAAAAAACCCCCATAAAAATCAGCGAAATAGGGAGACTCCGAAAGGTGAACCGTAATATAGTGAAGGAACTGTATAAAAGTTGATTTCAAAACTTCTTATACACTTTATATGTCCTTCTATACTTTGGGAATCACTGCTATAACATAAAAAATATACTGTATGTGGTAGTAAAAGTAGTAGTTTAGAATGAGCCTACTGCTCACCTGTATGAGATGCATTATCTCGGATTGCTAAAAACAGTGGCGTTTAGTGGCCTCTGTTCAAGCTTTGGTGCTGGGTTCTATGTAGAACCACCACAATGGTAAAAATTAGAGATAGATTGATATTTGGACTGTTTAACGTATGGACTAATGGGCTTAATTCTCCAACATAGGCCGATATTTTGATTTGGTTTTTCTGCTGCTGAAAAATACACACAAAGCTTTACATTAACACTTAAATACGAAAGCATGAATAAACAGCTCTCTTAGTTTGTGTTAAAATGGCTTAGGGGAGTTAGTAGTGAATTTAAATTACATCATTTGGGGAAGATAATCAAAACTGAACTGGCTCTACATATCGGCACAAAAAATATCGGCATTGGCCACAAAAAAACAAAAGCAAAATCCATATTAGTCGATCTCTAGTGAAAATACAGTCCTCTGTGACCCTCCAGAACCCCACCAGGTCAATACAACATGTAAACCCTGGTTCTGCTTTAAAGTCGGCCTAAAACAGCAGCCTGACATCGACAGCACTGACAGCACATCGACTGCAGGGGTTGGGTCGTGAGTCCCGGTGGGCCCCTCGGAGCTTGAGGCGCTGGTGCCGTCTGAACTGCCTGATGACGAAACACCTGTTTACAGCATATACCACAACCCCAGCAACATAAGCAAGATTTTAAAGATAATGTAAAATCATTTCATCTGTATCCTGTACTTCCAGAGCTAATATCTGTCATTTTGTACGGAAAAGTAGAACTGACAAATGCGGATTAAACATTTTTACCGACTTTTGTTATTGGGAGAAAGTATTAAGCTAGAACATTATCTCGTTAAAACGTAATTATTGCGGGTTTTAATGTCTTCAGTCTTACTTTTTAACAACATCAGTTTCTGGTCATGGACGCACGTCGGAGAAAAAATACTTAATGCGCATCCAGGGCATCTGTTGCGTTCTGCGAGTGTCTTTGGACTTTTTGCTTTGTGAACGCTGCAGATCAGGTTGAGACAGTGGCGTTAGTGCATTTATTACATAGAACCCATCAATGAAGGCGACTGGCGAGGCGGCGGCATGTCCGGGTCCGTGACTAGCCTTTATGCTAGCGCCTGCACCCAGCATAATTAAGTTGCTGCTTCAGATAATGACGTTGCTAAATCAATGGAGCGTTGTTTCTGATTGGTTGATGCTGTGGGTCAAGTTCAGCTTTTTCAACCCTAGTGTCTGACGCTTTAGACGAGCAAACGGAACGTCCAATGCACGAAGGCTCAAGATGTGCCTCGTCGACGTCACATTCACGCTGCTCTGACGTTTGAAAAATGCCAGAAAAGCGCAGGGCGGCCAAGAACGCAGGGTGTCCACCATAGAGTTCGAATGTAAACTCGACGCCCCTGCCTCTCCTATGTGAACACACCATTAGTCCACTTCTATATACAGTCTATGGTTGTATGTTTGGGGTGAGAAAGATTTTTAGAACAACTCTCAACTCATATATCAAGTTATATAGAAACTGTAACAAAATAAGTGCATTCTAGTGAAGGATGGTGTATGTGCCATTGTAAAGTACCTCACCAGTGAAAGCCCCAATGATGATCACACACAGCCATACGGCCACTGGGGAAATGACCAGATTTGCCATATGTGGGCTCTTTATCCATGCCAAGTAATACTGGGATAGACTAAAACAGCTGGCTTTGTGTCAAACCTTCAACTGATATCATGTGAGATCTCTAGCAAGAAATCAGGTCAATTTACTTGTTTTTATCCAAGCGAAAAGACATGTTATGAAGACACTTACAGTCAGCATCGGCGAGCAAGAGGAGGCTGAGGAGGAGCAGACCCGGGCTGGCACAGAGCATCATGGGATATGTCGACACATGCATGCTGTATCCACCGTGAGCTCACTGCCTCACTGTACGAGCGGACGACAGGAACAGGCTTTCACAACCTGGAGATCAAACACATGGGAAAAAAATACTGTAATTCGATCAAATGTGGAAGCGTTAAGAAGTTGAGTTTGCAAGCTGGCTCTAGGCCCTTACATAGTTGCAGCTGCCTCTCCTTGCTTCATTAATAACATACACTCATAGCCCGAGGTGTGTGTGTGAGTGTACAAGTATCGCACAGCTTTAAACATCTGTTCATTTGGCAGTTTACATCTTGACAAAGTTAACTCACACAAATATCTTTCCGATCACACAAAACAAACGCGGATTAATGTAAAAGAGTGGCGTTAAGATGGAGGGCGTGGAGGAGGCAGGGTGGAGCGGGCGAGAGGTGGGATTGGTGATGGATGATAGGGAGATTAAAGTGGGAGGGGACTAGCTGGTGTTATCTGCTAGCTATGTTGCACTCAGCGCTGGATAAACGCACAGCTCAATGTCTCCATCCTTTCATCCAGAGCTTAGCCTCTTCCTCAGACCCTCATCTTCGCCTTAAGTTCTCCTTTACGGCTTTCACTATAGGCCCCTACATTTTACATACCCTGCCTTCGCTTTGCAGCTTTAAGAAGGATATTTCATCAAATGTTAACTCAATAGACAGAATATCTTGGTGATTTATTGTTCTTTTCCAATGTATCGTGTTACCTATATATTTGTTTTTTGTTGACCTTTAGGTGAAGCACTTTGAAAACGAGCTGAAGTTGTGCTAAATGCATAAACTTGAACTGAATTCTTACTTTTAGGCAACACCCACAGGACAATTTCAGTCCGTATATAAACCTTTGCAAGTGTTTCCATCTATTTTGTCTTCAAACCTTCTCTTAAAATACGCCGCCACATAATTTAGCTCCTGTTTAGCTGCTTCAAACATGTCTAAGAAACAAAAGCATTGAGTTACAGTGATGTGATCGGCTGACAACACTTTCACATTCAAAATCTGCAGGACATGAACACACGGGCCAGTCAGAAGAAATATTTAGCAACAGGGAGAACATCGCCCTGTATCTGAAAACTCAAATCACATTACGCTATGAGACAAGCACACCACTGCTGCAGGAGGAACACAACGCTGATATGTGCATCCATGCTTCAATTATATCCCGTAATATGCACATGTGAAGACTTCTGTCTGTCCCTGCATGATTAGCTTAACACAGAAACCAAACTGATCCATACACATCATGTAATACGGCTGGCTCCATACAGTACATGCATTCTTGTGTCCAAAAGCATACAGTCGTCATCATCGCCGGCAGCAGCGGTAGTCTTAATCCCTGCCACTCCTGAACAAGCCGTCTGATTAAAAAAGTGGAAGGGAGGGGGCCGAGGGGCAGAGGAGAAGAACGCAGCTACAGCTCTTAGCATCAGCGCAGACCAAGGCAAAGCAAGCAAACTAAATCCATGTGGGATTTTCCACTTGGTCTGGAATAAAACAATTGCTTTGGGGATAACCTAGATCTCTGTCCTCCTCGCGCAAATTAAGTTCTCAGCTTTTTGATTTGCCAAAGCTTCAGTAGATATGAGAGAGAATAGATGGACATAAGTACCCGCTGAGTTTGGCTTGCAGCTTGTGTTTAGGATGATTAATGTCTATAGGCTCTGTGTAGTTCAAATGTACTTAAACTTATTGAATGTGAACTGAGAACCAATGTAGGTTCTGCGAGTTCACTTGTGTTTTGTTGCAGCAGGGGTGTAATGGGAGTAATTAGTTTTTAATGAGTGCCCAATCTAATTATGGGGAAATTATAATAGGCCAGCAGTGCACCAAATGATATGATTACTTTATTTTCAGTGCTGTGACTAATAAGCAGAAAAACAAAGACTTAAAAATAATAAAAAATATGTTTCTGTCATGTCAGTAGTTTACACAGTCCTATATTACATAAAATTATCTCTTGTGAGGTTTGAGACGTGTTATGTTATGTTATGTATTAGTCTGTACATCTCCAAAGCTCAAAATGCTCTGTTCCACCTTGTGATGTCATGAAGTTGCAATTTTTAAGTTAGCAGCCACCGTTTACCTTTTGTTCAGTAGAAATGTGCAAATTATCCAATCGATTCGAGTGAAAACACAGTGGAGCACTTCCTGTATTACCACATGATGACATCACAAGGTGGAACAGAGCAGCAACACTGTGTCCTAACAATATAATTCAAGAATGCCTCAAATATATCTTACTTTTAACTTAACTTTAAACTTTGAGCACATTATGGTAACTAATCCATGCATACGTTTTTAATTAGTCTGAAGTCTGGCAGATGTGTTAAAGGGCATATACTTTAACTGTTCATGTATTTGATATTTACCAGAGATGCGCATGTGTGCCCTTGATGGGTCTGCGTGTGGCCACTCACTCCTGTGCCCTACTCAATGTCACTGGAAAAGCCTGCATTATTTAGTATCTCACTTTGCAGCACGTCACGTTAATTAAAAAGCTAAGATAACGCTGGGAGAGCAGAGGCCCAGTGCACTGCAGGAGGAGAATTATGGTGCAGATAGATAAAGAGATGAAATATACCAGAGGATTATCAACATGGGTAAAGAAATTCAGATTACTACAAGACTAGACTTAAAAACACTTAAAAACACATTATTTTGAGGGTCGCTACTGGGACTGTTAGCTGAATTTTGCAGATATAAATGTTTAATGGCTAAATCCATGGCAAGGCACACTAATTACAGTTGTAGTAAGTTTTCCCTCTTGTAAAATTATAACAAAATGTATTTAGTTTTTTCTGGTGCAATATAATTTGGTGTATAATTTATTTGACCCCCTCCTCCTCCTCCGATACCAACAATCCCACACTGCTATTAGTTATCGGTTAGCGGTTAGTTAATTCTCTCATAGTAGAAATTTCACTGGAGCTGCTCAAATATCACCCACACACTCAAACTAGACAATACTGCAGTCACCGAGAAACAAAAAGACCCCAAACACACATATCATTTCCTCTTCCATTTGTTCAGTTCTTCATTTATAAGTCTCATAGAAACTAACAAGGTCCTGCACCTATTATGTTTTCCTGAGTGCGAAAGTATGGACCATAGACAGTGTAAAGAAGTGGACAAATGTCAAATGAGGCTAGTAGTTATAGCGGCGAATTTGGAGTCAACTTCCATATTTGGAGTTCCGACTGTGAGTATCATGGCAACCAAAGACCCAATCATAATCAAGGGATTGGCTGACATGCTGCTAAGGCTATTGGGAGCGACCTCAGTGAAAGAAGACGCCTGATTTGTCTGTTACTAATGTTCATATCTTGCTTTACAGACAAATAGTGAAACACAAATACCAGCATCATGTAGAGCGGGTTAATACGAACATTTAAAGATCAAAAGGACGAGTCTGACAGCAGCAGCGTCAGGGTTTTTTGTGTGTTCTGTGCTGTTTTTCCCTCCTCTCTTCTGTGTCTTGCCTGGAGCTGGGCGGAGATTCTGGCACCACCCACGACATACCTGCAGCCGATCTGCAATCAGGCCTCAGACTCTGGAGTACAAAGGTGCTGAGGATCGTTAGAGAGGCTGCTAGATCGTCTTATCATCTTCTGGTATTTCCACAAGTCGTCCTTCAGGTTCAGTCGTCATGCTCCGGTTTATTGGTCCATGTATCCACAGTGTATCCTCACGGTACAGTCCGCTTGGCTCAGTCTCGTTTTTTGTGCTTTCTCTGTACTCAGTTGGTCTTTCTTGTTTTTGCCAGATTTTGCTCCTTGGACTTGTGTGGACCGCAGCCTCCATCCCAGTTCGTCTTGACAAGTAGGAACACACCAGTGCCGCCCCAGCCTTCCATCTCTTGATCTGACAATTATCTTTCACATTTTGTATAGTTAATAAACTCCCGAGTCTGTATCTTTGGTCCCTCTGGACGTTACGACAAGCAGTTACAGAGAGAGGGGCCACAGTTTTTCAGCAGAAAGTGAATCGGAGCCGAAAGCACGCTCATGCCTCACTTCCTACTTGTAACACGGGGGACGCTCCTATGATTTTTCCTGCTGTTTTCACCAGGCTGGAGATTTGTGATATAAGCCATCCCTACTGTTTGTTGTAGAGAATGACTAAATATAGTGTTTATTGATTATGGGCAGATGCAGGGGACCAGTTCAGTCCCACCTGTTGCATCAGATACTCATTACTTTTCTAAACGGTGAACAAATCAAGGAACCACTCACTCATTCACACACACATTCAGACACCAGAGTATACATACACTGAGGGTGAGGTGGGTTAAGTGTCTTACCCAAGGAAACAACGACAGAAACTTGCTCCCTCATGTAAGTTACCTCCATCTATTAAGACCCTATTACATACAGTGTGCACAAAGTAAACTAAATAGTATTAAATGGCTCATATTACGTGATTTTCTATGTTCTAAAGTCGTTTCCTCGTCACAAACAGACCCGGAGTTGTGTTTTGTTTCATTCACACATGTTTAACACACAAATCCTGCATATTTAGTTCTTCTAAGTTCTTCTCTCAAACAGAAAACACTCTGTTGCACCTTATGATGTCATGTGGTTATACAGGAAGTGCTTCACTGTGTTTTTGAACTCCACACACCTTCACTTCAAACTGTACTAAACTAAAGGGAAAGGGTAGCTATTAACTTGAAAACTACCACTTTATGACATCACAAGGTGGAACAGAGCATTTTGAGCTTTGGAGATGCAGATAAACGAATAATTCAAGATTACTCAAGCATGTGTGAATGAAACAAAACACAACTCCAGGTCTGTTTTTGAGGAGGCAACCGCATTATAACATGGCGTAAAGCTCACAAGAGTCTATTCTGCGTAATACGGGACCTTTAAAAACTCATTTGTCTTTAAGAAAAGTCTCCAAGCTCGTAGCGGCATATTGCAGAGGCCACATTCATTAAAGAGCGTTATAAACGTAACATGGTTTTTATTGAATTAACAGCTCCTTTAATGGGTTTTATTGCCTCCTATTTATTTCAGTCTAATTTAGAGCAGACATTTCCTAACACGACTTATTACGTTATCTGCAGTTATTACATTAGCACTACGCAGCTAAAGGCACATCAATTCATTAGGATGAGCAGAGAAATGAGGAGGCGTATGTGTAAAAATGAAACACTTCCTCTGTAATCGCCAGACAATTAAACCAGCTGGCGTCATTGCTTGAGTTACGGCCTTTTTACGGTGGCTTTCCTCCAGCATATTTGGGGTAATATTTATGACTACATTTTTGTTAGCTATTGCATCGTCTATTCTTTATATAGCCCATCCAGGTCTGCTTACTAAAGTGTGTGTGTGTTTGGAGAGAAAGAAGAACATCGCACAAGATAAAGGACACATTTTAAGAGGACTATTGCTTAAGGCCAGCCGTGTGCCAATGGAAAAGAACACTAAGTATCCTAATTGAATTGGATATTCCCAAAGCTGAGCCAGCAAATGCAATTAGACATGCTAATTAACTTATTTATTTGGCCTGTTGGAACCGTGGCACGCTGAAATAAATGTCAAAGCGAGACCATTTGTTTTTGTTGCATCATAGTACTGTGGCGAAACACAAGATAAGCTGTTCTAATGTGATTACATCCACCTCCTTCCTCCCGATGAGAGCGAATCACTCACTGGGAACATCCTTTTGCAGATTCACTTAGTACTTTAAAGTCTTAATGCTGCCAAAAAGGAAACTGTTTTAGAAAGTGTTCATTTGGTGCTGTTACAACTACACATCAGCACAATATGATATTCCTAAATAGAAAAGCACAAAACCAGTTCTATTATTTCCAGACGTCCAAACAGTGGGCCAAACAGTAGTGAGTAATGTCAGTGTGTTATACCAATACTGGGGAAGATCTCGTCTCTTCTGGAGAACAAGTTTATGGTGTTTATGTTTTTTAATTTGCCAGTCAGTGTAGTATAGATCACAGTAGACAGTTGAAGTAAAGTAAATTGTAATAAAAAAAAATGTATAAGAAAATGTTATCCATGCATCCATCCATCCATATTCTTCTGCTTATCCAGGGCCGGGTCGCGGGGGCAGCAGTCTAAGCAGAGACTCCCAGACGTCTCTCATCCCAGACACGTCCTCCAGCTCCTCCGGTGGGACCCCAAGGTGTTCCCAGGCCAGCCAAAAGACATAGTCCCTCCAGTGTGTCCTGGGTCTTCCCTGGGCCTCCTCCCGGTGGGACATGTCCAGAACACCTCCCTAGGGAGGTGTCCAGGAAGCATCCTGAACAGATGCCCGAGCCACCTCAGCTGACTCCTCTTGACGTGGAGGAGCAGTGGCTCTACTCCGAGCTCCTCACTCTATCTCTAAGGGAGCGCCCGGCCACCCTACGGACAAAACCCATTTCGGCTGATTGTATCTGCAATCTTGTCCTTTTGGTCATTACCCAGAGCTCATGACCATAGGTGAGGGTAGGAACGTAGACTGACCAGTAATCGAGAGCTTTGCTTTTGGAAAATGTTGTGATAAAAAAAAAAAATCAAAACGTCACTATTTCGTCTTTTCTTAATCTGCTGGAGTCAACATTGTGTCTTGTATTGCCTCATGAAATTCATGTCTCATTCCCTAATCAATACTGACATTCCCAATTAAAAAATTAAGCTGCAATCCAGGTGTGTAACAACGTGAGCAGACAATCGAGGACGCCATGACATCACATTTTTGAGTTACCATTGAGAGGAAAAAATGGCCATTTTACGATTATTCACGATTATTGACAAAATCATTCAAAATTTTATTTTGTATTTCTTTCACATAGCCTAGATTTTCCATAATAAAACAAACATGTGCTCGAGTTGCGTTCCCTGATCCACCTCGAGAGACGTTCTGGCTGTGCACCACAGCTTCTCAAACCCAAAAATATTTGCGGTAATTGAAAAACGGTTAAACTTGACATCCCCGCTGACAAATTTTACATGAGGATTTGAACCTATAGACATCGACCTGTTGACAAACTGTACACAGCCTCAGTCTAGAGAATCCACTTGCCAAAAACACAAAGCGATAAATATTTCACACCTTCCAATCAGTGCACAAACAGCATCCCGTGGTATATGTCTGGAGGAAGTGTGTTTGATGTGTCTGACTGCCGAGCATGTGTGTAGAGCTGATTACCAGTGATCTGTCATCTCCCGCCGCTGCACACAAACACACTCAAAGAGACTTCAGTAGTCACCCCTGAGCCTGTTTGAGAGCCGCACAGGGGTTTAAAAGGCCCACATCACTGTCTATCATCTGCCAGGACACCCATGGGTGACCTCCAGCTGTGTCACACACTTTAATTGCTGCAGTACATAGGGTGATGTTGAATTTAAGCACCCAGAATTGTGGGTATCACATTGTAAGAGATATACTTCAGGGGGTTGGAGGTGAAGCAGCAACTGTGCAAGCATGCAAATGGACCAAATTTAACCTAGAAATCCTGTGTTCATGTCTAAAAAAATTCATTAAAGTCAGTAAAAGCATTAACATTTTCCCCAAATGCAATACACTGATTGAAAATGAAGAAGGGATTTTTTTAACCTATTTTTTTTTTACTCAGTCACCCATGAAGTAAAAGATCACTAGTTTAAGTCTTTACATCAAGGAACCACAATCTCACACGCTCCTATACCAGACACTGGGGGCAAGGTGGGTTAAGTATCTTGCTCAAGAATACAACGACAGTATCTATCTGTGGGAGCTGGAATCGACCTCCAGCCTGTGAGTCAGTGGATCTCAGCGCTCTACCAATGATGTTTTATGTCAAGAGCAGGGTTTGAACTGCCAACTTTCGGATCAGTGGACAAACGCTCCACCAACTGAGCTACAGTCGCCCACTGAATACGGAGATTGCTCAGTGACTCAAAGGCAAGTGTCAGAGCTCGTTAATGTTTGTCTATAGATTAGCCCTGCGATGTCACAGAAATGATCACCACAACACATAGTGAGACATACCAACTTTACCTTCTTGAAGATGTTTCTGGAATGATTCATGCACGTTGGAGTAATCTTTAATCTCTTATTTTCAAGACGCCATATTGCCGATCAGTCCTGTTTTCACCACCACCGGCACACGCCCACTGTGACGTACTTACTTTGTTCTATTTTCTTAACCCTATAGCGTTGGATGCTTTCCATTATCGTAACTCAGCAACCAATTGTGCTTCATGTAAATTCAAACAGCGCCTCACAGCAGAGGCGTGTGGCTCTATAAGGACTGAGCACATTATAGACCATTATCGCTCATCTAGATGTTTTTTTTTTTCTTTTTCTTCATGTTAAAGGAAGTATCAGTATGTACTTTTGCCTTTTTTCAGACAACTTCCTCTAGTTCACATATCCATCCTTATTTTTCCTTTGATGCATTGAATAACTGACTGTGAGAATCCCGGCAACACCTGCGCTCTGATTCAATGGACGACGTAAGCACATTATGTAATGACAGTAACATATTTAAAGAGCCCCACGCCTCTGCTTTGAGACGCCGTTTGAATTTACATGAAGCAAAATTGGTTGCGGAGTTACGGAAATGGAAAGTCTGCAAAGGCGAGTCTATCGGCGGCGATAGCATCCGATGCTATAGAGCTAATCGGTGATACTCGTAGGATTCGGCAACATCGCGTATTGCTACTATTTTGGTCCAAATGAAAAAAAAAATCAGTGCTCACTAGTGTGATCTGCAGCTGTCCATAAAAAGGGATGACAGCTACACGGCTCTAAGTTTTGATGATGTTTGGGAGCTGACATCAGAAGTCAGCGCATGTTTTTCTTTCACTCACTCTAGATGAATATCGTGATTTAAAATGATAACATAATGATCCATGGGTGTCGCAGATTATAAGTTTATAGCAGGCACAAGCACAATTGGTCTTCTTTAAGTGGCGGTAAATGAGTGACTACATATGGTGATCAGTCATGCCAAGCAAAGTCCATTGAGCACTATTGGATTCATTCAGGCGGCTTTTAGGATGCTGTAAGAAACAAGAAATCAATGAGACAAACTGAGAGGAGAGGAAATGTGATTGATTGAGACGAGGATCTGGGCTGTCTGGTCCAAGTCGACTTATCACTTTCTCTTGTTCACTAAACAGCCCACCCCTCCCTCTCTCCCTCTCTCCTCCAGCCCTCCAATCGTCCCTTCATCCCACACCCACCACCACCACATCCTGCCTGTGTCATTATTTACAGCACTCTTTTCCCTCCGCTTGTCTTGTGTCGCCAAAACCCACATCTTATTTAGTTTTAATTAAACTTTCAGCATGCAGAACATCCCCGGAGATTGACATATTGGGCTCATAAACCACATGTGAATGAGAAGAAATAACGCGTTCACTCAGAGACAACAAGCCCATATTACAGAGCCCCCTTTATGAACAGCTTTTGTGTTTGTCTGCAGTGTTTCGCCAGCTTCTTCTATCTCCAAAGGCCCACACGAGCGATTTCATTTTCGTCCTTCCTCCGCTCAAACCTTTTCAAGTACTTTTTTCTCAAATTAAAGGCTACAAAAATGTCAGAAAAGTCCTAATATAATATTGCATCCATTCAGATATACTGTGCACTGCAGCTTAGGCCAAGGTTTCAGTATTTTTTATTTTTTTTTCATATTTAAAGGTCTCATCTTGTGCTGTTTTCTGATCTGTCTTAAAATGTTGTTTCATTCGTACACGTTTTAACACACAAATCCTCCATATTTCAGCTGGGTTCTCCTCTCAAACAGAAAACACTCTGTTCCACCTTATGATGTCATGTGGTAATACAGGAAGTGCTCCACTGTGTTTTTCAAACTCCATACACCTTCACTAGAATGTTTTGGATGATTTCAGCCCTTCTTTCAGCCAATCTCTACCCAAAAAAACGTAAAATGTAGTTGTTAACTTCACAGCCACCACTTCGTGAAGGTGGAACAGAGCATTCTGATCTTTGAAGATACACAGACTGATAATCCAGGGTTACTCAAACGTGTGAATGTAACAAAACACAACTTTAGGCACGTTTTTGAGTAGGTAACAGCATTATAACATGGCCTAAAGCTGATAAGGGTCAATTAAGGGTCAATTTTGTGTAAAATTGTGAGGTAATACAGGAAGTGCTCCACTTTTTAGCCTTGGAATTGCCAATTTCTACTGAACAAAAGGTTAAAGAGTTGTGTCAAGTGGCTATGTCTATAGAAGAACAGTATATAACACATGCCAGTTTAAATTAGAGATTGTATTTAAACCACATATCGCTCTAATATAAACTATTAGCCATGCTCATAGTGGGCTGGACCCAAACCTTTGAGTGTGAATATTTTATATGTTTATATTGTTTACACTTTGTTACTCTTGACATCAGGCTTTTATGTACATTATGCATTCATTTCAGCAAGACAATCATTCTTGTTTCAATTTTGTCAGTTAACTTGACAACTACCACTATGTGACATCACAAGGTGGAGCATTTTGAGCTTTAGAGAAGTAGACAAACTGATAAACCAGGAAGTAACATGGCATAAAGCTCACAAGAAACCATTTTGTGTAATATAGACCTTTAAAATCAAAAATCTCCTTTTGCGTACTTGCACAAAGTGGCGTGCACTCTCACATGACCGATGGAAACGTGCATTGTTAGAGCAGTGTTTGAATGATGAGAAGCGTGCCATTGTTTCCAGACAGCTGAATAGACATTTATGCATGGCTGTAAACATTGGTATTGTATTGTAACAGATGAAGAGAATGTGTTGGCGTCATTTGAAAACTTGATAGATCTTGTGTTTTCCTTGCTTGGCCTCGGCAGACACAGGCACAATGAATAATGCCAGACTTTTCCAGACTTGTGCCTGCAGACACTTAGCTCCAGGCAGACAATTTGATCACATCAATAGCCGCTGGTGCGCTGAGTCTTGTGCGCTCTCTCACGCTGTCAGCAACACCAAATGCACAAATAGCTCCCTCCACTTTTCTCCACCTGTCACTATTCATTTCACCTTTCTCTCAATCTGACAGCGTCTGACAAAAAACTATGATCAGACCACCTTGACAATGCTCGAGCCCGTCTCATCTTGGAAGCTAAGCAGGGTTGGGCCTGGTTAGTACCTGGATGGGAGACAGCTAGACCTGTCACAATATCACATTTTGAAGCATGATATATCGCTACAGAGAAATATTACACTAAACGATAATATTTAAACTACTTTATGCCACTAATTAAGATTTAAATAATGCAAGATGATCCCAGCAAAGCATTTTTAAATACTGTTTACTGTTTCATTAAAAGACAGGAAGTGAGCATAGACGCACTCTCGGCTCCAATTCACTTTGCATTGAAAATTATCAGTAACAGCTGCTGCCAGGCTCATCATTTTGGTCATAAAATGTTCATATTAACCTGCTCTACATGACCCTGGTGTTTCTATTTCGATATTGTGTCCATAAATCAAAATATGTACATTAATAACAGACAAATCAAGTACCTTCTTCCTCCAAGGTCGCTCCTGCTAGCATCAGCAACAGGTTTAAATGACAGAGTTGCTAAGCGCCTGCTCGTGCTAAACCAGCGGTGTGAGCAGGAAGGGGCGTTACCTTCAACAGCCTGGCTTCGGATTGGCTTTTTGGTTGCTAAGATACTCACGGTCGCAATTCCAAATATGGACCTCATCTCCAAATTCGGCGCTATAACTGCTAGCCTCGATGAGTTTCATTTGACTGGAGTCGAACGCTAAGGCTGACGTCACACTCACTTAGTCCACTTCTTTATTGTTAGTCCCAACAGGCTCTGGGACAGGCCCTAAAAACATTACAGCTTTGTTTATAAAAAGTGGAATATGTGTACAGTTGGCTGGTTGCTGGAAGAGTTAAGCCAGCTGTGACTAACAGACCCACGCTGCGTCCCGATTGGAGCATCTCTGGCACTCATCCATGATATTGAAAGAACATGATGGAGAACAGGAGGAAGGAGAGGTAGACAGCGCACTGCAGTT
Organism: Periophthalmus modestus; assembly: GCA_019594935.1. NCBI lineage: Eukaryota > Metazoa > Chordata > Actinopteri > Gobiiformes > Gobiidae > Periophthalmus > Periophthalmus modestus. Next base: position 31,089,510 of record JAIEZT010001373.1, on the reverse strand, counting down.
GGAGTGCATTAGCAGAAGGTGGGGGATGACAACATGTAATTACCTATTTACCCAGCCTTTAGTGGAAACCTCGTTCAGGTCTAATTGAGCGGTGCATTAGTGAGATGGTCGTAAAGATAGCAGCGTCAGTGAGGAAGAGGGAGGAGTATGAGAGGCGGTCACTAGCACAGGGACTGACAGGGCCAGGGAGAGATGAGAATGAGATGTACACATAATATATTATACACTGTAAATATATTATACACAGAAAAAATTAACATTGAATGAGAGAGGTGTGTTTAAACTTTGACTGGTCGTGTATATAAATGTTTTATGATATTAATACAAATACAAACAGTCAGAAAAGATGCCTTTAAATGTACTTTATTGCACTATTTATTTTTGTAGGTTTCAGAGTGATTGCTACACCAACTAACAATTAAAAACACAACATTTCATCATAAAAATACTCAAAATGTCGCTTCTAAACAGGAAGCTGTAACTGTAACCAGTATCTGACCACTGTAATGGTCCACAAAAACATATAAAACATACCCATATATATTTTTTAATCTAACGCCGTCAGAGTTTAGACTGTCCTGTCATTTGATTGGCAGATTTGGCTTCTCCTTCACTGTTAATGTCCAAGACAGCATGACCCCAGACCCTCAGTCGACTCACTCCTCCGTCAGGGGCGATCACAAAGCGGATGTGGCTCACAGCATCGTGAGGCCGTAGCTCCGCCTCCAAGAACACGTGACCATAGTGAGGGCGGAGTCTTCTTATCGGGAGAAGTACACTCCATTTAGCAGAAGTCCATTTGCTGGTGACGCATTGGGCCTCTTCTTCAGGGGTCAACATGCACGCCTCCACAGTGCACGAATCCGGGGCGTTACCTTTAAAGTGACGTGTGTCTATTTCAATATGGCTGACCACTCCTTTGTGTCCAAGTCGAAACACTGCCCACTCGCTCCCAGAGACCTGCAACACCCCCTTCTGGTCAAGCTGGAGTTTTTGTGGTCGGTCCAGTCTCCGGGCAGTTTCCCAACCATCTGCCATGCTGGACGCTAGACCCAGTCCAATCATATTGCGCGGATGTCCAAAGTGGGCGTCGCTGAAACCGAGGCAGACACCGCCATTGGTCAGTGCTACCAAGTCCACTTCTTGTTGGGCAGATTCGCTTGACCATTCTCTTTCTCCAACTCCATAGACCCTTAGCCGTGCAATTCCTCCATCTGGGAACATATTGATACGGAGATGTGTGACTCTAGAAGTATGGACTTTGAAGTAGTTATGGCAGGAGTCGGAGTATCCGGGTTGTAGTGATGAAATTGGCACAAGTTCTTGCCAAGCCTCGGAATTTAACTTTGCCACAGCAGCCCGTTCACTCTCAGAAGCCTCCATTCCGGTTCGATCACCCACTAGAGAGAAATCCAGTGGCGTGTCTAAACATGCAGCCTGGATTGAAACACGAGGAGCGTAGTTGCCTGTGAAGAATGAGGTATCGACATCAAATCCAAAAATTATACCGGGGACTCCTAGCTGAACAATGCACCAATCATGACCAGGAATTCTCTTGCGTCTCGTCTCCCAACCATCCATCCATTTCCCAAATTCAGTAAAGGCTGAGGCAATGAACTGAGGAGGGTCTCTCTTGAGAAGATTGGCTGCAGGAGCAAACCACTCATCAGTTGCGAAAATGATCTTTCCTCCAACGGCATCCGAAGCGAGATCATTAAACTGCACAAAGTCTGGCTCGGATATTTTTTCAATGTTTCTTCTTTCTGCCATTTTGAGGACTGGATGAGGCTGCACGCTTGCTGCTGCGGTAGAATATCAGGAATGAAGCAAGACTAGACAGGACTAGGACTAACCGTGTGATAAAAAGGACCTTTGAACAGTGCCGAGGGGAATGACACACAGGCAATGTTTACTGCCAGGACCAGAGATAAACGATAAAACAAATCAGTGACTTAATATTAAAGGTCTAATATTACACAAATGAACTCTTGTGAGCTTTAAGCCATGTTATAATGCTTTTACCTCCTCAAAAACATACCTGGAATTATATTTTGTTTCATTCACAAATGTTTGCGCAACACTTTATTATTAGTCTGTCTACATCTCCAAAGCTCAATATGCTCTGGTCCACCTTGTGATGTCATGAAGCAGTAGTTTTCAGTTTAACAGCTACTTTTTACCTTTAGTTCAGTAGAAATTGGCAATTCCAGGACTGAAATCATCCTGTATTACCACATCACATCACAAAGTGGAACAGTTTCCTGATTCAGAGAAAAAATCCTAAATATGCAGGGTTTGTGTGTTTAACATGTGTGAATGAAACAAAACACAACTCCAGGTCTGTTTTTTATGAGGAAACGACACTATAACAGATCTGATAATAGTGTAACATGTGCCCTTTAAAAATAAAGATTAAAAAAATACCAAGAACTGCAACAAAACAAAACAAAAAAGTAAGAGTAATGAGGCGACACAACTTTCAGCCTTATGGATCGATTTTAAAAGCTTTCATAGCAACAGATTATTTCCCTTATAACAGCATCTTTTATGTGTCCATGTGACTGATTGCTACACTATGTAATAAAGAGACTGGTCAATCACTCAGCTATGGGCTTGGTGAAATCGCTCCCTGATGAGTAAATGCATATGTGAGTGCTGTATGTGTTTCCCATTGTGGCCATGATACATCCTGCCTCCAGCGGCTAACAGCACCGAGCTGCAGAGCCGGGAGGACGCAGCACATTGGAGCCAGTCATCTCTGTAATGTGTTTTAGTCCATGGATGGTTGGAGGGGACGCTAGATCTATGGATGGATGAGTCTGCTGTATGGCCATGCTGAGTACTGTACTGGCCTCTGTGACATGCTCCATACAGTTTCCCAGGCTAAGAGAAGCACACACCAGGAACATGTGTGCAGACAAAGACACACCAATCCTCTGGGGTCCACCCATCTTCCTGGCTGGATGACCTCCACTGGCAGGTGGAATATAGCGGTAATAATTTACAGGCCTTGAGCGGCTCTCACACCAAATAAAATATTGCTTGCATACCAGAACCCTCCTCTATACTGTCACAAGTGCTGCTTTACTGGCGAAGGAGAGGACAAGATCTCGCGGTACAAGATCTTGCGAGACAAAGTTGCCATAAGAGTGTGTGTGGAAAATGATCTCGTGAGATTTTCTTTCCATGTGTTCACATTTGTACTGGACAAACAAAAAAGTTATGGGTTAGAGAGTTACACCTCCTAGAGCTGTAGTTCCCAAACACAGCGGTATAATGACAACCAAAAGATTAAGTAGCGTAAAGTTGTCCCTCACTATAACATGGTTGACCTTTCGTGGTCTTGCGGTTTCATAGATTTTTTTGTGTAATTTTGCATGCTTTTTTTTTGTGTTCTGCGTCCTGATTGGCTGAGGGACTGTAGACCATTGTGTTCTGCTTCCTGATTGGCTGAGGGACTGTAGACCATTGTCCATCAGTCTCCTCCGTGTTTCCTGTACAGTACAGGGTGTGTTCAGACAAATTTACGTAAATGTTGGATCGCAGTGTGACTCTGAAGTGCTGTATGTTTGCAAGTTTCCTCCCCAACAAAACCCACAATGTCAATGAAACGTTCTGCACCGACAAAGGCACCGACAAAGAAATGTGGGAAAATGTTAACGCCTGTGTGAGAAAAGTGTATAAAATATGTGGTAAGGGGTTTTACAGCCCCAAAACATATAAAATAATTGTAAAAAATAAAGCTTGTGGGTTATTTTTCAGATGTAACCCCCGGGATAAACGAAGGACGACTGTAAATAAAAGCTAATGTTAGGCCAACATTGTGAACTGGATTGGACAATTTATTCATCACAAATGTTGTCTCGTTCTCGTGGGCCCAATCTCATGTCTCATCTTGAGGGAATTGTGTATCGTCACATCCTTATTATCGGTGAATGAGCTTTTCATATGCAAATATCAGCCAGAACAACCACGCTGGATACAAACGACTTTACAAACATGCAAAGGGGGACACAGGTGAAATAGCTTAATAACCAAACAGCCATAAGTGTATTTTTTCAATTTAACCAATCAAGACAAAGATGGATCTCCTATGGATGGTTTGTGCTGGATATCCCAGTAGAAAATTGCACTGGGGTGAAGGTCAAAGGGGAACCCATTGACAATTGTGTCCAAAAATACATTTCTTGATCAATCCTCTATGTCATATTACAATGCCTGGGAGAGAAGGATGGGGTTACAAAAGGCAGATTGATTTTGACCGGCATGGGAATAGAGCACACGAGTACACCTCAGAATAACATGCAGGGAAATGTTATGTCTACAAATGTTGATTTTTTTTTGTAATAACTAACTTTTATTTTCCAAATTTTGCTTTTTGTTCATTTTAAGATTCACTTTTACCCTATCATCTTTCATGAGCCACAGAAGTTCTCATCCAGTCTGAGGTAAAACAAGGCCGGAGCAAGTAGAAAAGTAAAACCCACATTCCCTTCAGGCTCAATAATTAAGACTTGGGACAATAAATATGTAATGGGGCTTTTTCTACCAAGTGCGGCTGCCTTTCCTCTCAGAAGATGGGGCCGTGGGGAGACAGGCCCAGGAAGAGCCACTAAGTACTCTGCACATTAAAAATGAATGCAAAGGAACACTGGCCTGGTCTAGCCCCGTCGACAAACCACCCGGAATGTTGTGATGGGAGTTGCCGTGGTTACAACGTTCCCAAATGGTCCTTAGTTGTCAGGACGAATCAAATCAGATACGCCGGGTCCAGCGCCTCCACTTACAGAGCTCTGCCACCGGAGGCACCACCGCTTAATGATGTCACAGAGGAAGGAGGTTAGGACATAAAGAGAAAATGCGTGGGATGATCAAATATATTTTAAGACAAGACAAGAGACAGGACAGGAGCATAAAAGGGATCCTCCAGTCTTGGCACAATGATTTATAGACTTTAACTTCATCAAGGTTTGGCTTTGTAAAACAGGTCCCAAAGCAAAGAATGCAAAGGAAACTTACGGCTATAAATACATCGCTGCCAATTTTCTTCAAAACAAATTGATTTTTTCCCCTAAATTCCTTCGCAATTTACATGACAGAGTAGAAAAAGTAGTCATTAGTGGATGGTCAACATAGAGTACATTGTAAAAGCATCTAATTATAAAATATTTGACCAATTGTGAACCCGTAGGAACGAGTCTGAACCGCTGCTACATGTTGGAATGAGAGCGGGTTCGTTGTGTGAGGTCGATTTATCCAAATTCACCCATAAGAACAGTTAATTTTTTGTTTTTTTGAGAGCAAGGAACAAATGTAGAACCACAAAACCCCATCCTTATGAGGTTACCCCAGGTTATTTTGCACTCAACTTTTCGTAACTGCTTGTGACTCTCCAGCCATGCGAAATTACAACAAAAATAACTTATCTTAACGATTCAAAACAACTCGAAATGATTCAAAGCACAAAACTTTACACTGTGAAAAGTTCTTGGTTCAAATCCATGCGTCCACATGTCAACTGGTGCATGGACCATATGGGATTTCTTTGTCTCCTGTGGTGTATTTGATGTGCAGGCCTCAGAAGATAGCAGCCCTGTACGCTGCTGTATACATTATGGCTAGTGACAGGCATCACAGGGCTTGTGTTACCGAGGGAACTAGTATCAAGAGGCCATGGTAAGAATACTGAACAACAGACCACTCCTTTTTACTTGGAAAACACAGCATAGGCTCTCTGTCCTCCATAGCGCCATAATGATGATTGAGAGCTGTATAGAAAACGCACTAATTTGATAAATATTGATGGAAGTTAATGGATGAAGCACTACATCTGTCAATCAAACCGTGCTCTCATTTCAGTGTGTCGATGATGTCGTTTGTGATGTTATCGATCATGGTACCGCACCATCGACATCGAGCAGGATTTATGGGTCAGGGGTCAGCAGGGAAAGCCAACAAAGAGCAGAAAATGAGGGCGGTAAGTACACAAGACGCAACCACTAAGAATACAGGAGGATGGGGAATAACGTGGCGATGGCCTGCATTACTTAGCAAATTGATTTGAGGATTGGGTTAAGAAAAAGAGCTTATGTATTGAAGTAGCTTCCAATAACGATGAGGTGCAGAATCTATGGATATAACATGATACCGCGAAAATGGATGCACTTTTGCCGTCAATGCTTGTTTTTCAGCATTGACAAGGTAAAAAACTGCTGTTAAAACTTTTTTTTTTCACTTTTTTCATTTTTAATGCAAAAGCCTTTCAAGTAAAGCCTTGAATACTGAATGAATGAGTGCAAGAAACACTTACCATCAGATTTTGCCTCTATTTTTGAATCATAGCAGTAGATTACATTTTCAAAAATTAATTTCCATAGAGCAAACTGTCCAAGGCAAGAATGAATAAAGGACTAAATGAACTTACAATGGCTCAAAATGAATCTGACAAATATGTAGATCTCAATATCAAACATATTAGAATAAAAAACTCTGAATAAAACTGCAAATTCAAATGTGTTTAACAAAGCACATTGAGCATAACTTCACTGACGACTGAGCAAGATGCTGATAAAAATCAATCTCTGATCTTATTCCTCTGACAATATGTTGATTGACATATCGCGATCCACTTTTTTCCCTTGAATGCAGCTCTGTTCTCAAACAAAGACACTTCTGACCAATTAAACTTCCCATTGGTTGATCACATGTCACTTACATCTGATTTTTTATGACGTTTCCACTTTTTGTGAAGAATAATTTTATTTTGTGTACACTACATATATACTCCTTGTTTGCTTTTTTCCTCCTGTAAGCTCCCCTATTCTTCTAAATAGTTCAGTCTTTAACCCTTCCTTTTTTTCTTTTTTAATGTACCAAAAACAGGATGGTAGAATGGTAAAAATCACTTTTAAAGGACTTTGATTGGGTAATAATGCTTGTTTATTGCATGTGCAAAAATGGAAAAACCCATTTAAGTAAAAGGGAAAGATATTATTTTTGAAGTGGAAGACATTTGGTGCATTTGGTCTTACCAAAAAAATAAAGTAATAAATAAAAAATCAGAAGAAGCAAATGACTAGTGACCTCTTCAATTTAAAGTTCACATGAAAATTGATAAAATATTGGAAAACAAAATCTAAGATATTTTTTTTTTTTTGGGCATATTGTCCACCCCTAACTTCACTGGAGTTTTCTTTTAATTCTGCCTCATTTATCAAGTGTGGCGTGCAACAGTAAACCACGAAAATACATAGATCGATAATAACTGGTGCATGTCAAAGCCTCAAATGCATTAGTGTCATACAAGTCATATACATTATAATCTATTCCAAGCATTAGATTAGTATTTCTCAGTCTGAGGCACTGTAAGCCATAGTGGGATGATTTATTGTTTGCAATGCAGGCCAATCGCATCCATTACAACTGTTTCTGGATTAACATGTGCATTATCACTTTAGGGGTTTATCAAACAATCCTTCTAAGGCTCGCTGTCATGTCATTCAGTGAACTACAATTCAATTTACATGACATGTTCAAGTATTTCAATGGAAGTTTGGCTGGTACAGTTTGGTTGGGCAGTAGTAGTGACAGTTAGTGATCTAGCTTTAAAACTAGTGGTTGAATTTTGACAAAAAAGAAGAGAAGCCAGTTAAAAGCAAAAGTACAGTGGTCCCGCAATAGGTGAAATCAGCGAAGTAGTCAGCTTTATTTTACACGTTTAATCTAAATGTTTTGTGGCTGTAAAACTCCTCACCACACACTTACTTTATACACTTTTCTCACACAGGCTTTGCAAGTTCAAACCTTCGTCGGTGCCTTTGTCGGTGCAGAACGTTTCATCGACATTGTGGGTTTTGTCGGGGAGAAAACTTGCAAACATACAGCACTTCAGAGTCACACTGCGATCCAACATTTATATAAATTTGTCTGACACATTCTGTACTGTACAGGAGACACGGAGGAGACTGATGGACAATGGTCTACAGTCCCTCAGCCAATCAGGACGCAGAACAGTGTCTCGTCCAAAGACACAAGGACAGCATTCATCTGTGGGAGCTGGAATCGCACCGCCGACCTGTGGGTCAGTGGATTTGTCCGCTTGTCCAACGATTATGTCAAGCGCGGGATTCAAACCGCCAACCTTCAGATTAGTGGACACCAGCTACTGAGCAAGTTAGTGACCGAGATCTGAAAGTAGTGGTTGGATTTGGACAAAAAGAAGAGAATTGTGCATTAAAAGCAAAGGGAAGTATTTGTAAAAACTTAGTAGACTGGATCAAATCATTGACATATTCCTTGCTCGACAAACATTTTTATTCTCATTATGTAATTCTACTTAATTTGGGTTATTTTACGGCCAATCAGTTGGCAAGTTCCACCTGTTTATTTCACCCTTTGCTCATGTGTCATTCTGATATTGACAGTGAGCAGCTGGGAGTGCAGTGAGGCGGACTTAAACGAATCTGAGGAGGTCAAACATGTACTTTTTCTGAAAACCGCCAGGTTAATAATTTACCAGTCCTAACCTGGAATGTCTTTAAAAAAAACTATGACTCAAGTAATAAATGTAAGCATTACCAAACCCATTTTCACAGAACCATGCTTTTACCCATTCTACCTTCTAAAAATGAACAAACTCGAATGGCACAAACACCGATACATTAAAAAAAGACTAGTAATAATCATAAAGACACATAATGATGCTATTTGTCACCTCCCCAAACTGTGATAGGCCGCTACATCTGGGTGTGAAAGGTCATCGATCACCGAGCCCAGGCAGGTTATGGCAGCGGGCTGATGGATAGGGGCTGTGGGTGCCGGGGATGGCCGAGTTGCCCTTGTCGTAGTTGTGAAAGGGAGAAGAGAACAGCAGCAGGGAGGTGGGGGGGGATGTGGCAGAAGGGTGGGGAATGGGGGGAGACTACAACCGGGACCTAAATGTGCGCCCAATACGCTCATTTGTCATGCTTTGTCACGGTGGGACACACTGCTAAAGCCCCAGTGCGTACAGTAGAGGATTTCACATGGCGGCGTATAATCAGAGTGTTTTTATACTTAGTGACGACTCAGATGGGAATTGACACGGCGAAAAGGTAAAGATCACAATGCACGTGTGTGTTGTGTGTGTTTGTGTGTGTTTGTGTGTGTGAGGCTGGGTTGGTTGTGAAATCCAAAGCATTTGACCCCAATCTCAGTCTTTGCATTATTTATCCTGCAACAGTAACTTTTGCTTTGTTTTCTTTTCCAGAGAGTGAAAATACGACGGGGATGTAGATGCAAACAGCTGCGCAATTTATTTCAAACTAATTGTTATGGCATTGGCGAGAATGTAAAGTATATACGTTCAAATGATGTTTTCTATTATTAATTCATTTCGATTTAAGTGTGTTTATACAGCGCATTTAAAATAACTACAGCTGCCTAAAGTGCTTCACATAAACAAATATACAGATAAGAGAATACATAGGAAAAGAGCAATAAAACAGCAAGATATCCTGTGTAGATAGTATTAAATGCCAGGGAGAAGAGGTGCGTTTAGTCTAGTCTTAAACTACACTGAAAACTAAACCCACAAGAAGAACACTACAGTACATATACAGTTGTACCTCGCTATATCGCAGTTCACCCATCGCAGCCTCACTGCTGCTTTTTTAGGATTTTTTTGATTGGTGCAACTGTATGAACATGTGTTCTGCGTCTGATGATGAGGGACTGAGGTGTTCTGCTGGCTAGACCATTGTGTTCTGCGTCCTGATTGGCTGAGGGACTGTAGACCATTGTGTTCTGCGTCCTGATTGGCTGAGGGACTGTAGACCATTGTGTTCTGTGTCCTGATTGGCTGAGGGACTGTAGACCATTGTCCATCAGTCTCCTCCGTGTCTCCTGTACAGTACAGAATGTGTCAGACAAATTTACATAAATGTTGGATCGCAGTGTGACTCTGAAGTGCTGTATGTTTGCGAGTTTTCTCCCCGACAAAACCCACAATGTCGATGAAACATTCTGCACCGACAAAGGCACCTACGAAGATTTGAACTTTGAGAGAGTTTAAACAAGAGAGAAATGTGAGAAAATGTTAATACCTGTGTGAGAAAAGTGTATAAAGTGTGTGGTGAGGGGTTTTACAGCCTTAAAACATATAGAATAATCGTAAAAAAAGAAAGCTGATTTCGCCTATTGCGGGTTATTTTTTTAGAACATAACCCGCACAATAAATGAGGGACCATTGTACATCACATCACTAGTTTAGTCTTCAGATAAACTCATTCCAGACTATTTTCCTGCTTATTATTGTGCTATCGATTCAGATATGTGGTGCATTTTGTGTAATCTGGATTCAATCTGAAACAGAACAACAAATATTTTATGAAATGGTGCTTGCTGTTTTGAGAAGCACTGATCTAACACATGAGTGAACAAGAACAATGAAAAAGAACCCGCAGTAACACGGCCTGTGGATTTCATATTGGTATATGACTTTTTCTAATAGTGTGCTGTGTTATTATGAAACCACACAACATTTTACAACGGGTTTACACATATCACATGAAAACGCATTAGTACTAACTGCTAATTGAGAGCTTCCAGAAGTTTGACGTAGATGGAAACAGTTGCATAATACTTATATTTTTCTAAGGAATTGTTATGGCCTAGGCAAAAGAATAAAGTGCCTATGTTCAAACGATGTGTGAATCATGATTTCATCTCAATACACTTCATTTACAACACATTTATCACTAGTTTAGCCTATTTTCCTGCTTATTATTGTTAGCGATTTAAGTATGTGGTGCATTTTGTGTAATCTGGATTCAATCTGAAACAGAACAACAGATTTTATGAAGTGATACTTGCTGTGAACAATTAAAGAAGCACTGATCTAACACACGGATGTCTTTGGAGAATGGAAAACAACCTGCAGTAACAAGGCTCGAGGATTAGTTATTGGTATATTTAACACAAACCGCATCTTGTTCTAATATTGTGCTCAGTCCTATGTACAGTTATGAGACCACACCACATTTTACAGTGGGTTTACACACATATCAGATCAAAACACATTTCCTCTAATTGCTCGCAGGGGAGCTTCCAGCAGCTTCCCATTGGGACCTATGGAGTTCACAACAGCGGTGCTTTTTTGCTGAGAGGGGGAACAGCACCTATACGTACCATATAAATGCACTTTATATAGTCCCTTATCTAGACAGTCACTTCTCATCTGTGGCCTGCACTGGGACGGCAGCACTGTGTGAATCCTCAGAGACCTGCTGGGCCAAATCAATAGAAGCCAGCAGCTGCTTTCTACAGTACATGCCACCATTTTACTGGCTGCCACCCAGCGCACACAGAGGAGCAGCTAGTGTGCGGGGAAAGCAGTGCAGCATGGGAAGACCCGCTCTGCAATTGGCCACAACAACAGAGCTGTATGTGCTTGGCAGGCAATTTGGTGAAGCGACTTAATGTATGCTGGGTGTGCGGCTGTGTGTCTCGTATGTGAATTGGCCCGGCCCGTTTGGGAGAGCAACCTTTTCATAAGCGCCTTTGCGATGTGGATGTGTTTGTGAGAGGGTGCCAGTCCTGGAGTTGGCTGTTGAATTCCAATCAGAGAAGAATACTTGTTTTATGGCAATGCTCATTTAGATGATTGGTGTATATCATGTGTGTGTAGTAGGGTTGGCAAAAGTATTGAACAGATACAGACACTACTTGATATTAAAACTTCAATCGGAACTAGATGTGGATTTAAGCAAGTAAAAAAGTCGCATTCACTGGACAGAAATTAACCTTTTCTAAACAGTTTTAGGATGATCTTAAGCTGCATCAGAACAAGTATAAGACATATAGACTAGTGTACGCCCATGGACCACTGTGGAAACTACCTGGATGACTGAGGGATTACACAGATATAAGGCCACATGGGAATATACAGACGTCCCTCACTACATCGCGGTTCACCTTTCGCGGTCTCGCTGTTTCAAGAATTTTTTTTGGCGCAATTTTGCATGTGTTCTGTGTCCTGATTGGCTGAGGGACTGTAGACCATTGTGTTCTGTGTCCTGATTGGCTGAGGGACTGTAGACCATTGTCCATCAGTCTCCTCCGTATCTCCTGTACAGTACAGAATGTCAGGCAAATTTACATAAATGTTGGATCGCAGTGTGACTCTGAAGTGCTGTATGTTTGCAAGTTTTCTCCCCGACAAAACCCACAATGTCGATGAAACGTTCTGCACTGACAAAAATACTGTACTTATTTTTTAAATGTTTATATTCTTATTTCTTAAAAAAAACAGGTCTTGATCTTTGGTTTCATTCTATAATACTGTACTTATGTTTTAAAATTTACGAAGATTTGAACTTTGAGAGTGTTTAAACGAGAGAACTGTGAGAAAATGTTAATGCCTGTGTGAGAAAAGTGTATAAAGTGTGTGGTGAGGAGTTTTACAGCCGCAAAACATATAGAATAATTGTAAAACATAAAGCTGACGACTTTGCAGATTTCGCCTATTGCGGGTTTAGAAAGCGCTATGACTTAATGCTGAAAATCACCCTCTATTCTCTAAAAAAATGTGTTTCAACTCGACTTATTTCTCTACTATACACTGAAAACAGGATGTAAAGTGTGATGTCTATGTGCTCTTTATATGCATCCATAACTCACATCTGAATGAGTCGGTAACACGGATTTTCTTCATGTTCCAGTGATTATTATGATCTCGTTCTGAGCTTCACTGTCACATGGCTGTACTAGACCACTCTATATAGACACACTCAGGCTGCGTGGGGGTCAAGGGTCACCAGAGCTGTGCCGAAAGCAGCGTCAATCTGTGCTGTGACTGTGTTCTGAACCTGTATAAAAACAACACAACAGAGACTACGACTGAGGACTAATTAAAAGTAAATAAAGATGTGTTTTTGATGACCACAGGCTCATTAATAAGCTCTGTGTGTTTTAGAAAATGCCTGGCACAAAAACAGTACTTGGTTACTATGTGTTAAGTGTGCAGCGGGTGGATATTTAAATGTGAACGAAAAGACGGATTTCTGCTTATCTTTGCAGTACAACCTCATCGTCTTTCTGTTCTCTTGTTTATAATTATTAAGAAAGGGATTATATATTTGCAATTACAGAGCTATGGACAAAAACGGCAAACATAACAAATAACATTATGACCACATTTTTTGAAAGGCCCCATATTCTTATTTATGTTATAATGTTATCATCTCATCATTTTTCTTCATTATCTTTACCTATAGTTCAGTAGAGATTGAAAATTCCAGGGCTGAAATGATCCAAATGATTCTAGTGGAGGTGTGTGGAGTTCAAAAACACAGTGGAGCACTTCCTGTATGACATCACAAGGTGGAACAGGGTGTTTTTTGATTGAGAGAAGAACTAAATCTGCAGGGTTTGTGTGTTAAATGTGTGTGAATGAAACAAAACACAACTCTGAGTATGTTTTTGATGAGATTATGATGAGAATTATAGCACAAATAAGAAAGTAGAGTAATATGGGCCCTTTAAAAATGAATAAAAATGACAGGAAATACTTTTACATTATTAATTGTTGTCTCTAAAGTCTGGACAATGCTCCAAACTGCGAGCTTTAGCTGTATACCTCTCGCTTTTAAGGACCCCAGCATCTAAATGGCAACCAGATTAAAATTGGATTAAAATTGGATTAAAATTAGCTTCCTAGGTCCAAGGAACGTACATTATTGACCTAGTGTTGTTTGTACATCGAGTGCATATTTGGGGAGTGATGGAACAATCAGCTGGGTGTAATCTAATTGCTAACGTGCGTGCATTAGCTCAAAGTTAAGATATAGACACTGAAAAGATCCCCACACATTTTATCGATATCCAAGTCGAGACAGAGGCCAAGAACTGTCTGTAACTCTAGAAGACAACCTTGTTATTCTCAATAAAGCTATTACAGAAGGCTCTTATGAAAGGAGCAGAGCTGAGCGGCAGTTTGTTAGGTGTCTCTGCTATGGTGGGTTCGGGAGGATGCGTGGGGGAAAGTGATGCTCTATCTCCACACAGGGATGTATTAAATGACTGCTCTAATTTAATACGGAGATACTGAGAGACCTGCTAAGGCACTTCCTGCATCTCAGCCTGTCCAGGAACGCAGTAGTTAGGCTGTGCTGACTGAGTACGGCTCTGTGGATACATTAGAGCGGGAGGAGGAAGTCGTTTCATAGTGCATGTGTGCAAGGTGAAGAATGGACACGGGGTAATGAGGCAGAGACAAGGTGATGATTTGTTCTAAGCCAGCATGCTGTTAAGTCACATCATGCTAATGTTCAGATTATGTTGATGGCGTCTCGTTCCCCAAAGGGAGGAATCAAATTTACATAATTTTAGAAAACCTGTAGGTCTCAAGTATAATGAAACACGCATAAATGATTACATGTAAAAAAGCTACATAACAGACAGAAACATTAGATTTATGTCGTCTGTTTACATGAGTGCGCCGCATCTTTGTGTCTCTCCACCTTCGGACACTCTGCTAAGTGAAGGAACGTGCTGCCGGACTCTATGAAGAAATATGTTCAAAGGCTTTAAGAGCACCTGAAGCGAAACCATTCATCTCTTTAGGTCCTGTGGAGATTGTATATATAAATGGACATAGCTAACATGCTAGCCGCCACATTAGCCGTGCTCAGGCTCACTTCCTAGCATGGGCTTCCGGCACTGACTTCAATTCACTTTCTATTGAAAAAGAAACTGAACTGCTGTTGTCAGACTGTTCTTCTGTCATTTTGGTCTTAAAATGTACTCTACATGATCTTGGTACTTTTATTTCGCTGTTGTCTCTGTGAATCAAGACATGAATATTAATAACAGACAAATCAGAAGCCGTCTTTCCCCAAAGGCGCTCCCGCTAGCGTTAGCAACAGGTTTGATTGACAGCATTGCTAAGCGCCTGCTCTGTGCTAAACTAGCGTTGCCGGCGGGAAAGGGCGTTACCTTCAACAGCCTTGCTCCTGATTGGCTCTTTGGTTGCTATGATACTTGTGGTTTAAAATCCAAATATGTAACTTGGTTCTAAATTCGCCGCTATAACTGCTAGCCTTGACGAGCTACATTTGACTGGAGCCGAAAGCTGTGGGTAACGTCACACTCACTTAGTCCACTTCTTTATACGGTGCTCCAGTGGTTCTTTGTATGAATGTGTGTGGTAGATTGCAGCATTTTGTATCTATTTCTGTATATTTTTTTTGTGTTTCAGCCCATTGTCATTTATCTGAAATCTTTCTGAGTTATAAACTTCTATATTAAGTAGTGGGAGGAGAGTGTCAATAAAATAACATAATAAAATTGTCACATTGGCCCAGAAGTGGACGACTAGAGGCCAGCTTGAGCATAATTTTAAAGTGAGTGAGAAAATATTGTAGCGTTGTGGCGTAAGGAGACACGCCAAATTTCTTCTGGGTGTTTATTTGTTCTGAGCGGAAGGGCGACTGTAGGCCGTAACCCAAAACAAGAGCCGTAACCCAAAACAAGAGCCGTAACCCAAAACAAGAGCCGTAACCCAAAACAAGAGCCGTAACCCAAAACAAGAGCCAAACAACAGCAGCCTCAACTCACAAGAACCAGTCTCCAAATCAGACCAGGAACTGACAAATAAAACCTTCATATTAACTTGTCGGCATAGCAACCAAGCGTCACATACAAAAGCAGTAAAGTTAACACACAAAACACAAAATCAGATCATTACAATGTTATTTGCACATTACAATAAAATAATTTACAAGTGGCAAACCAGTGGACATCTTAAATCCTTCAGGGCGTCAAAGTAAAACGTGACAAGTGAATATGTATGATCCATTTTTTTTTTCATTTCAATAGCCGTACAGTATTCCAAGTGCGTATGACAGGCCGGGAGGCATCATGTCTTATGAGGACAGGGCATTGCGAATTATTTCAAACGCTCTATTTGTAAAGAGATTACGCTGACACACACACACGTACAACCTTCAACCTCATTGGAGCTATGTTACTAGAGTTGTCATTCTCCAAAAGCGTTTTACAATCAGGAAAGGCACACACCATCACACAGTTTAATCCCAGGTGCCTCCGGGAGTCTCAGGAAATGGGAATGCTGCAGTCTAATTCCTGAACATAAGCAAGGAGGGATGGATTTGTGTTGGATGCACAGCCCCCCTAGAGAGAATAAATGATGAAACAACAACAGGATGTGGGATAATGAACGCAGGGACAATCGCTGTAGAAAAAACATGGATTGAATTGAAAAATCAAATAATCAAAGCTCATTAATTACACAACCAGAGACAAACACAGCTAATCCGTTTGGCTATATCAAGAAGACTGGGGTAGCCATTTTGAGGAACACACTTGGACCAAGCAGCAGGGCCCTCGCCAAGACAGCGGAGGTAAAGACTCCCATAGAGGATAGTAAAGCAAACACTCAAGTCGCATAATGGACTGGAAAATTCCCTGCTATAGCCCCAATCCTCCTCCGTGAATCGTTCATAAAAATGTCTGGCTTGCGTGCTCAGCTCCTGATTGATATAACATAATAGTGATTCATATTAGGTTGACATGAAAGACGTGGGCTTTTATTGTTCTCAACACCTGGCGGTTGGCAGCGTTTAACCGGGGAAAGATCGGCTGGCGTGAAAAATTATACACAAGCAAAAATGCACACATCAAATAAGGTTAGTAATGCTACCGTATGGAGAGGAGAGGAAAAAGCTGTGCCTCGATGTTTGATTGACAGGTGGAGTTGGGGCGGCTGCCAGTGAAGCAGGCGGAGGGAACATATGGATTAGGGACAGAACATGAATAGATTTTGTCATTTTAGAAGTTAGTGGGTGAAACCGGAATCTTTTGGGATCTGCAGCATAAAAGAAAGAACTAAAATGACAATACCTCAGACAGATCAGTTACAAAGGCCTGGAAGAAGATGCAAAAAAACGTGTCTGAAATCTCGTCTTGCATAGGTTGAACTGTGTGATTGACAGCCCAGTATACAGTGTAAACGTTTAAGAGAGGTGTGAAAAAACATGTTTTGACAAGAGCGCTTAAATAAACAGTTTAATTTTTATTTTTCTTGTGGGAATTTTAAGGTCAGAATTGGGTCATGGTCAGAATGATTCATTTTGGTATGAATCCAAAACACAGTCTAGACCTGAAAGGAGCAAGTTAATTCAAAATGTTTTTCATATTCAGCTGTATTGTTCACATTGTTCTGTATAAATGGTAGAACATGTACGAACTGTATGACGCAGATCCTTCATAAGGTCTCTGTGAACAAATTATAAAGACAGAACAGGACAAAAATTGGTGAAGAACAGATGAAAATGAAAAAAAAAGCATGGCACAGCGGGTTAGCACAGAAAAAGGTGTTGAACGAGCCGCCAATCTTTTAGTGGGGGAAAAGAAAATGATGTGAAAAGTCCCTACTAACCATGCTGCTAAGTCCCTGCCACAGATTAAACTCTAGAGGCGAGGAGGGGCAGGGCTAGACAGATGGAGGGAGGGAGAGCGAAAGAGAGAGAGAAAAAAAAAAAACTGCATAGGGAAAATAGGGCTTTGTGGTCTGGCACCAGCGGGCTCTGTCAGGCCATCAGGGATAGAAGAAAAACGGGCAGTTGAGAGGAAGATGACAACCTCGCAATTGGCGGAAGAGTTGGGAAACGCTTTAGTCGTGAAGGCCTGCGAGTGTTTGGTCTGTGCGAGGAGAGAGGAAAACCAAATTGTTGTGGTTGTCCCAGAGTATCTCCATGTGATTGGGCTGGGGGTCCAAGTCCAACCACAACCTCGCCTCTCGGCCTGTGCCCAAATGAGTCTTTACTTGTTGTTTTCCAATTAGACATACCAGTTTCCGTTCTTTAAAAAAAAAAAAAAAAAAAAAAAAACTCAACAAGAAAAAACTCAGAAGAAAAAAAAAAAAAAGAAAAAGAAAAAAAAAAAAAAAAAAAAAAACTCGACATGTTTTTTGGAAATAAAGCAAAGAAAAGAAAGCTGGATGTGAATGATTTTACAGAAGTTTTATAATGGTGCGGTCATTGTAAAGACATTGGCTGTGTCCGAATGTCCATCCCAGCCCCTGACCCTCATTCACTACTTTCGGATTAGGTGACTCTGGCGTCTGGGTGAAAAAAAGTCTGCTAAACTCTGACAAAACTTGATTTCTGTCATAAATAATGATCAGATTGCACTGGCACAAGTATTTATGGACTAATAATAACCATGCGGGTTTTTATCAAGCTGATCTTACAAAAACAGACGGGATTTAAAAAAAAATATTTGTCTGAGATGTGGAAATTCTTGCTTTTTTAACAGCTCAAGCTAAGGTAAGCAGCTAACGCTAGCACCTTTACACAGCAACGGTTTATTTAAGAGAGTTTTATTCAAAATCATAGCTCAACAGTGGGATAAACCAGCGCTTCTATCTGCTTTTATTCAGTCATGTTGTGACCTGTTGCTGTTCGCTGTTGTTTTTCCAACTTTCGCAATGCATTGTGGTCTATTTTGGCCGGACTAGTGACCACTGATGCCCACTACTTTTCAAGGTGCATTGTGGAAAATTTTGAATGCACTACTTTTTCACCAACTGGACATCTGGACACCAGTAAAAATGGTGTGACCCCTCAATAGTGCCTGAGTGGGGAATAGTGTGGACATTTGGACTGATTTTAACAGGTGGAAATTAGTAATAGTGTTACAACCTGCTACGATGCATTTCTCCTGTTAAAGTTAATGTATATTGTCTCATTAAATAAATAAAGTAAACTAAAGTATCTGTAAATTAACACACGCAGGATGTATGGGTTTAATGCAATAGGTACAGTGAAATATTCAAGTCAATTTATCCAAATTAAGACAAACCAGAGGCAGACGCTCCATATGCATGATAAAAATGTGCTAAAATCAGAAGAGAGTAGGCTGACTGGAGAGATGAGAGATACAGTAAGTGGCAGTAACCAGGGGCGGCACCAGACATTTTTGGTTGGACGACCTATGTGGGTGCAAAGTTCTTCAGTGGGGGCTGGGGCTCATTTAACGTGTTAATTAAGTGCCTTTTATGGATGCAAACACACCCCCCCACACTCTGCCATGTTCGCTTCACTGTATTAAACAGGTTTAAATCTAGTTAGCCCCTGTAAAACTAAAAAAACTAATATAGAATGCTTTTTTATTGTAGTTTCATTTTGAACTCTGTAGTTGCCATTTGGACATTTATAGCCGAAGGTTGGATATCCTACAAAATGGGGCAGCTATGGGGGGACACTGGCCATTTTAGGGAAGACTATGCCCCCTCAAGCCCCCTCCAGCACCACCAGGACAAGGAGAATACAGGACAAAGCAGCAATATTATAATCATGGGATGACAAAAATATATACTTAATAAAAATGTAAAATCTCTTCTGCGTATTTCTGCCTCCGAATACTGTGGCTTTATGTCCTTGAGCAAAAAACTGTTCACTAGCCCATGTTCCACCAATGCTTGAATTACAAAAAGAACATATGAAAACATTCAAGTCGTGCGGTTTAAGAGATCTGAGATGGCGTGGCAGAAAGGCGCCGGAGAACGGAGAACC
The DNA here is from genome assembly GCA_019594935.1 of Periophthalmus modestus. Lineage (NCBI taxonomy): Eukaryota > Metazoa > Chordata > Actinopteri > Gobiiformes > Gobiidae > Periophthalmus > Periophthalmus modestus. Next base: position 31,069,936 of record JAIEZT010001373.1, on the reverse strand, counting down.
AGGAGAAGTCTGAAGTTACATTTTTAATATCTTACCATATGTTCGGCTCCACAGGTGAAGACTTGTGCCTATTAATTACCTATTCACAGTCTGTATGTGGGTGTGATTGCATGATGGAAGATAAGAGGGGGGTTTGAAGACAAGCTTTGTGATGACAGAAAATGTGCTACTGAGTGGTGTGGGAGCGAGCAGGGGGCTGGTCAGACAGACAGGCCTGGAGACACAGGTGAGAAAGATGATAGTGGGGACATGCAGAGATGGGTAAGCCACCCTCTCCGACTGGCAGGTAAATCAATAGCCGGGTTGCCTCTTCTCAGCGGTCCAAACACTGCCTCCATATCTCTGTTTCCTGGAGTGAGCAGCCAGACTTCGGCTGACTGGAGGAGGAGCAGCAGGAGCAGGAGCCACCCCAGTGCGATTTCAAGCTTGTTTTAAGTAGACGTGTCTAATAATCCCTACTAAAGCTATACAATTATAATTCACATGCTAGTAACTTTACATATCTAAAATGTATATCCTGTACAACTAGTTTAGTAGTGTGCAGTGACTTGATTGGGATTTCACACAGTAGATGCTCTTGTCAACACTACAGCCCAACACCAGCAGGAACATGGCACATGCTTGTGGCTGTATCATTTATTTTCTCCTTTAGTTGAGTTGAGTTTTTCCAGACGCCCTAAGTGCATAATTTATTCACTTACACTTAGTGATGGAAATGTAGCTGCCATTCTGCGCTCACAGCCCCTATAATCATTACCATTCACACATGCTTTTCATTCTCACAACATGGTCTTGTCATTTTCTTACGTTCTTGAGTGCAACTAAAATGACCAGTTCATGTTTTCCAAATTGAGCCAGTGTTATCCGGGCCTGTGGGAACCGAGTCCTGGCCACTATAATTACCAAGCCAACTCATAACATCAGTGACCTCACGGTCACCTCTCTTACTTAACCCTACCTAACCCCAGGAGGGAAAGGGCCCTGGCCATTTCAGACAAATCTACATATAGGCACAACCCCACTTGTATGTGAGGGATGTTAAAATGTGCTGACAAATGTGCATCCACATAGACGCACACCACCGCCGGCTCTGCAGACACTGGCATCCATCACTTCTTGTGAAACGTAATCTCTTGGAGAAGGAGAACAGCTGCAGTGGCACGCACGCACACACACACTCAGAGGCAGATCAGCTGGGTTAGGTATTTATTCTTCCACAGAATGGCATGTGACAAGGCACCTCTGACCCACGAGTAGCAGGCTTTGGTCATAAAACAGGTTGCAAGCACTTGCCTAATGTGAACTGAAATAAACACAAAACTAAGCTCTCATTCAAGTTGAGTCTGCACGCCCCCCACGGCTTCATCCTTGGATGTCTGAAAGTGACAGTGAACTATCAGTCCAGACTATGCAGCGGTGTAAGGCATATGTGTGTTAGTTTTTGTTACACTCAACACTTTTTTGTCCGTGACCTTACACACCTGTGTTAGCCTTGAACTAGGTCTTCACTATTCACAACATACACAAGTAAAAACAGTTCCTGCTCTAGAGGCTTCAGCCATCAACTTGCCAACACCTGACAGTGCACAATATCACTTTCCCCTAAAAAAAGAAAATAAAAGTCATTTATCAGTGAGGACAGTGGAGCTCTCCACTTCCTCTCCTCTCGTCTTGTGTCAATAAGCGACACCTTTTTTGCTGTAATAGAAGTTGCATGATTGATTTGCTGGCCATTACTGCTGCCATACATTGTGTGGACAATCCTGCTGACACACATAATGCCACAGTGAACCCACTGTTGCACAAGTGGCTTAAGGGGAAATGCAATTGTCATGAATCAAAATGGCACCAGACTTATTACTATACTAGACCATAATTACTATATCGTAATAAGACTGGAATGTAATTAATGGCCATCTAGCACAGAAGAATGAGTCTATAAACTACATGAGTGAGAGCATGTTCACAGAGTCAAATCCACAGGCACAAAATCAACCCTCTAATCCACTGTGGCAAAGTACTCGTGCCATTTTGCATAATATCCCAGCCAGGGCATTGTGCAAAAATACTGTCGTTTATGACCAAGCTATAAAATAACAATTCCATCAGTGTTTGTAGCTCTATCGTGAGAAAATACCTCTGAGCATAATTGGAAAGGGAGAGTACAGAACCTCCAGGCAGCGGCAAGAGAACCGAGCGCGTTAAAGCCTCCTTAATCTCCCATCAGCATTAAAACCCCTGATTTAAAGACAGAAAAGAATCGTAATCTACAGTTTATTTGGCAACGCAGCAGTGCCGTTGATTCGGGCCAAAATGAGGATTTAAGCGGTGCAATTTTTAGTAAGATGACAATTTAGTAATGTAACGTGTGTATTTAACGCGCAACACCTCAACAGAGCAAGAAAACGAGCACAGAGACGCTTTAAGAACACGCTACACGCCTGTCATATGTTTCCATCACTCTGAAAAGCATGCCCACGCGCACCATCCTGCACATCACCCCTGGAATAAGTTGCATCGTTCACGTGAGGAGAGGTGACAACTACGAAGCAAAGCGAAAAGACACGCTGGCTCACCATATCAGCGTCCCACGAGCCGGCTCTTTGTTGTGGGCTGAAAAAACTCGCAGATTGGATCGAACCAAGCTCTTCTCACAGTCTCCGTTTGCCTCTATGTGCATAACATCCACCGTGTCTGCGGCCGCTCTGCCCAAATAATCCCCACACCGCGCGTCTGCGTCTCCCTCCTCTCTCTTGCTCTCTCCTTCTCTCTCGCTCCAATAATTTCCTCCAACCTACGCCGCTGCTGCGTGAGAGAGAGTGTGTGTGTGTACAGGAGTGTGTGTGTGTACAGGAGAGTGTGTGTGTGTGTGGTGTGTGTGTGTATACAGGAGTGTAGCTGCTAAATCCCCTGTGTGGTGATGTGGAGTGAAGTTGGCACATTTTAAAGATGCAGATGCCGCGCGTAAAAGCCGTCGTGGCCTCGTTGTTTCGAGTCAGATTCGAGTAATGCTGCGACCAAGAGCACGATGCTTTTTATTATTATCATTATTAGTATTTTTTATTATGTAGGACGAGCACAAAATGACCAATGAGGTGCCCTGGAGAAAAAAGTTCTCAGCTTTAAGACCAAACGTGTGGATAGATTTTACGCAGACTTATTACGCACAAATATTACGCATGTTCAAACGGAAGTAGTAGTCCAGAAAAGTAAGAGTTAGAAAGTTTCAGCCTTTTCTGTTTACATGTTCACGCTCAGTGAAGCTGCTGGCATGCAAAGTGTACACAGAAATAGTCCAGATGTTTGTGTTTGGATCGCTTACGGCATAAAACGTGATCAAACCAAGAAGCATATGCGCAAATATCCATGGAAGTCCACAGAGCAGGCCCTGGATGCTGCTGAACAAGTGACAGCAACTTTCATGTTAACAATACACTCCTACTTTGTATTAAATTATATCTAATAGATGTTTTAGCTTATCTCAATATAAACATGTGCAACTTGTCCAAATAACTACTGTTTTAACTGCCTCGCATGGAAGAAGTCAACATGTAGAGGGTTTTATGTTCTAGCTCAGAGACAAACACAATTTCACCAAGGGCCACATCAGCAAAATGGCTGCTCTCAAAGGACCAGATGTAAAATAAATCTAATTACTTTTTAACTTGTTAATTAACTGTTTCTGTATTTATTACTTACTCAAGTTACAAATATTACGTATGTATTTGCCTAAATGTAAAAATAGGAGCTGGTGGACATGTCTGGGGTGAGGGAAGTCTGGGATTCCCCGCTCAGACTGCTGGATAAGTGGAAGAAAATGGATGGATGTAAAAATATGGCTGTGTAACTGTGTATCTCCTGATAAAATTACATTTTAAGACGACTGAGGATGACTGAGGGATTATAGAGACATTTTAAGACCATCATACCTTTTAATTTACCCTGTCGAGGGCCACATAAAATGATGTGGAGGGCCACATTTGGCCCACGGGCCTTGAGTTTGACACTGGCAAAATGATAATCACCAAGACACAAAAAATATGACATATATTTTAATACTGAACACTTGAACACACAGGGATGTTTTAGTTTTGTTTAATCATTATTATATTATATTTATAGTTTATAGTATACCCCATTATATCTTCTCAAACAGTATTCTACCACAGAACAGAATCTCAGTGATATCAGCGGAGTGTTTTGTGTATCATTTAAACATCCTCCTTAAACTGGAGCTCCCCAGAGGAAAAAAAAATGTTAAATTGGTTATTTTCTGAATAAATGTGGCCATATGATCACAACATTACATGCGTCATGTTGCTAAGAATAAATAAAAAAGGGAATAAGTTCTGTTTGTGCTAGAACTGTAAAGACTGTGCCCACATGTCCTTTTTACATGTACAGACATAATAGATGCTATCAATTTTAATTTTCACTTTAAATCGCTGCCAAAGCCTTGCTAAAAATAACGCTGAGGGTCAAAGCCACAGGAGCTCCGTTGGTAAAGTTTGTCCACTGATCCGAAGGTTGGCTGTTCGATTCCAGCTTTTACAGATGAATGCTGTTGTTGTGTCCTTGGGCAAGACGCTTAACCTTTGCCTGTGTCTGTGTGTGTGTGAATGTGTGAATGGTTCGTTGATTTAAAGTGCTTTGAGTGCCTTGAAGATGGAAAAGCACTATATCAAAACGTGACCATTACCATTTACCCATTTACCAAAGCTGCCAGATATGAGATCCACAACGCCAAATATGAGATTTATGGATGTGTAACAAAGTTATCTGGTGCAAGAGAGGATGAGGAAGAGAAGGCGGAAGGCGGTAATGTATAAGCACGTGGACTGAACAAAGAGCTGCTGCTAAGTGATATGACGACTTCTGATTTTTTGAGTCCCACAGAAAAAAAGAGAGTCAGATAATGTGTGCTGACCCAGAACACCAAACATAATCGGCAGTGCAGCAGATTCCCATCAGTGCAATGTAAATGAAACAGGGCAGCATAAACGTGCTTTTGTAGACTCAAGAAACACAACCTTGAGAGTATAATCAAAGCGTACGCACTAAATCTGCAGTTAGCACATGCAGACTTTTTAAAGATAATAAGGCACTTAACATAGAGATAAGGGATCGGCTGGAGATAAGTTTAGGACAAAAATAGACTGCGGTGCTGCGATGGATGGTCCTCATGACAGAGCATCACACTACGGAAACTCAGCGGCATTGAGTTACATAGCATCACTGTTCAGACTCGGCTTAGCGTGTTGAGGTAAGCCAATCTGAGCTTTCATATGTGCAGAAGATGACAATATAGCCCCACACCACTGCACCACCGTGTTGTCAAAGTGTATCAAGACAACCGTGTAGAGTATGTAGGCACTGCGGATTAAATATTCAAGAGAACTATGATAAATATGTATGGATCTATGGGTTCAGTATTCATTGGCTGTAGATGAACGCATGGCTGCACTTTGTATGGGCAAACACATGACCTCGAAACACATGTTCACTGGGATTCATGCAACGGAGGCGGCCATCTTCAGCGTATTTTTAGTGACGCATGAACGGCAGTGTTAGATTAGACGTTTCCAGGTAACCGAAAAGAGCTGTCGTTTTGATAAGTGCTTTAATTCCAAATCTTTCCCCCCCATACCGGTAGATCACCTTTAGCAGTAACAATGTGGATCAATGTGAAGCATTTTGAATGGAAATAGAGTTGTCAGACCACACTTAGGTCATGATAATATGTTTTGAAGCATGATATCGTTACAGAGAATCATGTCTTCATGTCACCGATTAAGATTAAAATAAAGCAGAATAATCCCAGCAAAGCATTTTTAAATAGGCCATATCATTAAAATGCCTGAGCTGCAGCAAATAAACAGCAGAATGTACCAATAATTTGGCATAAAAGTGACTTATTCAACCCTCTACAGCTCAAATCTTATCATCCATCCATTTTCTTCTGCTTATTAGCAGGGACTCCCAGACTTCCCTCACCCAGACATGTCCTCCAGCTCCTCCAGTGGGAGCCAAGGTGTTCCCAGGCCAGTCGAGAGACATAGTCGCTCCAGTGTGTTCTGGGTCTTCCCTGGGGCCTCCTCCCGGTGGGACATGCCCAGAACACCCAACCAGGAAGGCGTCCAGGAGGCATCCCAAACACATGCCCGAGCCACCTCAGCTGTCTGCTCTTGATGTGAAGGAGCAGCAGTTCTACTCCAAGCTCTTCCCATGTGACCGAGCTCCTCACCCTGTCCCTAAGGGTGCGCTGGGCCACGCTGCAGAGGAAGCCCATTTTGGCCGCTAGTATCTGCAGTCTTGTCCTTTAGGTCATTACCCAGAGCTCATGACCATAGGTTATCATATCATCCAAAAAAAAAAAAAAAAAAAATCTCTCCACTTTTGCAAAAAAATCCCCCAAAATACAAGAAAAATAATGAGCCCCCAAAATACATTGTTCCATCTTTCATATAGTGAAAGATAAATCGATATAGTAATTATTGTGACAGGCCTAATCACACCTCTGTTGTTTTGCAACATCAACATGGGTAAGTTTGTTAATGACCATCTGTTAGTCCTTGTTGTTATTCAAAATGTCATTTCTAAACAATCTTAACATTGATTTTGTTGCCTATGGCCTACATGTGTATAAAATGCAAGATAAAAACAATCAAATCCTTGGTTCATGACGTTAAAGGTCCTATGTTATGCAAAATGAACTGTTGTGAGCCTTAAGCCATGTTTGAATGTTGTTACCACATCAAAAACAGACCTGAAGTTGTGTTTTGTTTCATTCATACATGCACAAGTTTGAGGAGCACTTTATTATTAATCTATTTACATATCCAAAGCTCAAAATGCTCTGTTACACCTAGTTCAGTAGAGATAGGCAATTCTAGGGCTGAAATGATTGATTCTAGTGAAGGTGTTTGTGTGTTAAACATGTGTGAATGAAACAAAACCAGGTCTGTTTGTGACGAGGAAACAACATTATAACAACACCAGAAAATAACGTAATCTGACCCCGTTAAAGGCTCAATTCTGCCTTACAGTGAGGCACAGAGCAATGGACCATTATAGCCCTGACATTTCAATAATTGGCTGTAATCTGCTTGCAAACACACACACATAAACTAAACCAGTGACGATTAATCATTAATGCCACACAAACACTGTCACGTTAACTGATGTGTTCACTGGATACTCAAATAATCAGCCTCACTGCTTCAAGTCAGGCAGATCCGGATAGAACATGGACAGGTTTCAACATCAGTTAGAGCCAAATTGGAAATGGCAGTTCTTTATTGCTTGGAAAATGAAAAATATGGAAAATGAATCGAAAATAGTCACTAATTAGAGGGATGGGACAATACACAATACTATCCTGTATCATGATAAAAAGAGCAGACAAAAATCACTCGTGGGTCATTTTTTTTTCAGTTAGCAGCTACTTTTTACCTTTATTTCAGTAAATCTTGGGCTGAAATCATCCAAATGATTCTAGTGAAGGTGCATGGAGTTTAAAAACACAGTGGGGCACTTCCTGTATTACCACACGATGACATCACAAGGCGGAACAGAGTGTTTTCAGTTTGAGGGTGAAGGGTTTGTGTGTTAAACATGTGTGAATTTAACAAAACTAACACAAGTCCAGGTCTGTTTGAGATGAGGAAACAGCATTAGAACATAGAAAATAGCGCAATACGGACCTATTTATAATATTAAAATTATAATTATTCATATTCAGAACTGTCGGCAGCTATAATCGTTTTGGGCATGATAATAGTAACACCAAATTTCACGATCGTCCCATGCCTGCTAATTAGTAAGACAAAGGCTCATGTGCTTGCTCCTGTATGGATATGTGCTTACTATGTGACACAGCGGCACAGTACAGTCTCCACATGTGTCTTTACGTCCATAAAACTCTCGGTCTCCATCCAGCCACTTGCTACACATCAGCACATCATTATCTCCTCTCTTTCCATATGGCACATGCTCAGAGTTTTCCACATTTTTCAGCTGGAGAAGCAGTGGCCTCTTCACCGCTGTAACAGAGATGGCATGTTCCTTAGCTGCACCTCCACAATTACAGCCATAATTTAATTGGGGGAGACAGTAATGCAGCTAACAGGGAGAAGAAGTCTGCAGGATGTCACGGGAAAAAGCTCCAGGTTGGTTTATTACACCTTTATGAAAGCCATATCCTTCCTGTGTGTAATCTTATATGGGTTTGAGACCAAAATAACATACAAAACAACTGTGTGATAATGCATGAAAATATAGCACTATTTTTTATGATAAAAAGACAAATTAATATTTATTTTGTTGCAAATTTTAAAGAATTATACTAAGAGGAATTATGTGTCTACAAATGGATCTGGAAATGTTATCTTCCCATTAGCAGCTTGCTTTAAAGGTGAACTGTGTAATTCTTCTGTAGAGGGCCGCCATCTGCTCCACACAAATGTTATTGCTTTGCCTTATGCTCCACAGTATGGCTTTAAACTCATCTACATGGAGACAAGCAGGTGAGGCGAAGTTACAAGACATACTTTTTTAATGAATAAGAGGCAATTAACAGCAGATCACCACCCAACAGTGAGCCAGAGCAAGAACTACCCAGAGCGCTCCTAACGCAACACTAGCACAACACTAGCACAACGCTAGCACGACGCTAGCACAGCCTAGAACAGCCCTAATGCAGGCCTAGCACAACCCTAACACAAGGTTAGCACAGCCCTAGCACAGCGCTAGCATAGCCCTAGTACAACCCTTGCACAGCACTAGCACAGTCCTAGCACAGCTCTAGCACAGTTCTAGTACAACCCTAGCACAGCACTAGCACAGTCCTAGCACAGCACTAATACACTCTAGCACAGTCCTAACACAGCATTAGCACAGCGCTATCACAGTCCTGGCACAGAACTAGTACAAGCCTAGCACAGCACTAGTACAGCTCTAGTACAAATCTTGCACAGCACTAGCACAGCACTAGCACGACACTAGTACAACCCTAGCACAGCACTAGCACAGCACTAATACACTCTAGCACAGTCCTAGAACTGCATTACCACAGCGCTAGCACAGTCCTAGCACAGCACTAGCACAGCTCTAGCACAGTCCTAGCACAGCACTAGCACAGCACTAGCACAGTACAAGCACAGTACTAGCACAGCACGAGCACAGTACTAGCACAGCACGAGCACAGCACTACAAGCACAGCACTAGCACAGTACTAGCACTCTCTAGCACGTCTCCGTACAGACAAGTCAAAGTGGCTGAACTCCTCTATGTTCAGCAGTGCGACACAAATGCCCCACTGTGGTGCATCGCCTCTTTACTGCCCCCAAACATCCCACTGATGTGAGTGTAAAGTCGCTGCGGGAGGACACAGTGCAGGCAGCAAAGTTCCCTGGTCTACAACTGGACGACAACAAGAACAACCACATCAATAAAAGATGTAATTATGTGATAAACCTTTATTTGTCCCACAATGGGGAAATTACAGTGTTGCAAAGCAAAGTTCAAGAACAGCAGGACAATAAGAGCATGTAATCAAAATCAAGATGAAAATAGATTATGTAATAAAGATTTACAATAGACATGGAAACTAGCACAACACTGAGCAGCAGAGAGCAACTGTAAGGCTCCAAACCTTTGTCTCTGAGTGTGATTATGAACAGAGCAGCACATGGACACAAGCAAAGAGCCGTTAAATCAGACCTGTTCTGTTTGCTCTCAACATTTACTCACCCAAAGTTGTTTTTGGAGTGATTCGTGCACATTTGAGCGTCCTTTAATCATTATTTTCAAGATGCCATATTCCTGATCAACCCATTTTCACCACCACAGCACACGGCCACTACGACATACTTAGGTTGTTCTTCAATTTTATTTTCTTAATCGATGACACGTGCAGGATTTGACAGCACTGTATAGACATTTTGGTACAACTTTGCAGCAATCCATTCGAGATGCTGCCTCTTTGTTGTGATGACATTTAGGCCGACGCCAGCTCCCATTGGGCACGAGGAAGTCGGCAGAGTTGTGTCTTTAATTAAGTTGTTTTAGATGAATATTGTGATTTTAAATGTGCAAATTATAACATAATGATCCACGGGTGTCATAGATTATAACTATAAAGCAGACACAAGCACAATAGGTCTACTTTAAAGTGACTTCAGTATATTCCATTATTATGCTGTATTTGCTCATATTAATGTCGGAAGGGTCGTTCTAAATGCTCTGAAAAAATGTAAGAAAAATATTTAGAAACAAAAGAGTTATGAGTTTTTTTCAACTGTCAGTGACTTTTGGGTTACCCAGTACATAAAGAGAGTAAAGATTCACATTATGTCACATTATTTCACATGTTTACTACAGGAGGATGACACATGCAAGTCCAGCACTGTTTACTGTACAGTCTGACAGCAGCAGGAAGGAAAGAGTTGGAACCTCTCCTGTGGACCAGTCACTAAAGCTCCTCTCCACATAACTGAATAAATGCAAGATGGATAAGTTTAATGCCAAACTGTGGAGCATTCCAGAGAGAATAATAACATCTCCACGATAACAAGCAGGTGGCAGAGCAGAAAAAGCTACAGGGAGCACCTTTAACTAGCTTAGTTTGTTTCTATTGGCGTGTTATACAGTGCTGTTGAATTGTGTTTTTGCTGAAAGTGTCTTTTTTTTTTCTTTTCTTTTCGATTTGTCTGTTCTAAGCTCTTCTAAATGTTATTGAGCAGCCTTGAAATGTGACAAATGGTGAGCAATAAGTCAGCATTCATTCAAAAATCGTATAATCTGTGTTTTGGCTTTGATATTAAGTATTGTGCACAAGTAAAAAGATCAGTGGGCATCACAAAAGACAGGAAGGCTTGAGTGAGAGTGCGCTGAGTAAAAATGAAGAAAGGCAGCCTAAAGACGCTTTCACTCACGGCTCTATAGAACGATGCACATCCCGCCTGCTCTATTCACGCTGAGGAAATTGCATTTGGGAATACTGAAGCTGCGCCCGCCTGGTGTGATGAGGTAGAGAAGAAACCCCTCCCTGAACATGAACTTGAAGAGTCTTGTACGTGGGGCCGTATTATCAGAACAGAAAGGCTCATATTTACAGCGTGATAGATGCACAGATGCAAAAGCACACGGCTGATGTTCACTGTGGATTTAATTTAGTCTTTGGCGAACGCTCCCCGCTCCAGCTGAAGAAGAGGAAATGAGAATTACAGCAACTACAAGATAAAATTCACTTAAAGATGAAAGCGAAGAGGTGGAAGAAGCCACAATACAGTGCAAACAGTGGGGCTTTGGTAAACGCATTGTGCTGTGAGGGGCCTAATCAGGGCTATTCTCAGCAAGCCAAACTGTTAAAGCATCATTTTTAGTGCAGCTGTAGTCAACAGGTCCCAGAGAAATGGAGAGAGGACACACCATTAACGGAGACTGCTGACTCTGTTATAAAAGTGAGTGACAAATGACAAGCTAAGCAGCTATCGCATTAAGATGGCAAGACTGCACACCACACTGGGATGAGAACATGAGAAAGGTGCTCACTGCAAAAGAAGAGTTTATACAGTTTGGTTTTCTCATTGAATTAACTTTAGCTTTAGTACAGTATATATTTTTTTCAAACTCAGTATATGACTCTTTCTTTGTCCTTGAAAATAATAAAAAAATGCTTTACTGAGTTTCAGATGAGATCACAATGTTCTGTATAGTGTCTGGCTGATCTGACGGTTGAGTTACCAAATCCACTGACCCACAGGTTGGCGGTGTGATTCCAGCTCCCACAGATAAATACTGTCCGTTGTGTCCTTGAGCAAGACACTTAACCCATCTCGCTCACAGTGTCTGTGTACTCGGATGTATGAGTGTGTGTGAATGGGTGAGTGGTTCCTTGATGTAAAGAGCTTTGAATGACTGAAGGTGGAAAAGTGTGATATAAAAATGTGACCATTTACCTACAGGCTCAACAGGGGACGGCCCATCGGAACGCTGAAAGTGACCAAATTATATTAAAATAGGTAAGGGTAAACCTTGTTTAATTTACCTTTCCCCTGTAATGCCAATGTTTCCCCAAACTCTGGCGCACTTCAGCTACATCAACCTTGTTCACGTGTGTTACTTTATTATTCTCTTATCAGCCCTTCTGTAAAAATGAGCTTATCAGAGAAAAGAAAAGTGGATATTTGGCACCGAGTGTTTAATACTGAGTGGACACTATAGTCTAATAGAAACAGCCTGACAAAAGTTTATGTCAGAAGTATTCACAGTAACCATGGAAGTACTTAAAGCAGCAGAAGCTTTAGTGATGTTGTTGTTGAAGCCTGGTACTCCACAGCTGTTGGCCACTGTGTAAAAACAACTGTAGAAAGCAGAGTTTTAGCTCCTATTGTTGCTTTGCCCATCAAGTCCCTGAGGATTCAGCTCTGCATGTACCAGCGACACAGGTGTGAACAGAACAAAGGCAGCCGGACACAATGAGTCTAACACATCCATGAACACGGCTACAAACCTCTGTGACATAATATTATACACATATTATATACTTCACTTGAGTGTCCAAAAAAAGTATAAAGGGCTGGCAGGTCAGGAAACAAAAGCTGGACTCACGTAAGAGTACTTTAAAATAGTATTACTCGAAGTAGAAGTAAAAGTACAAAGTAGTGGTCCACGAAATTACAGATTTGGGGTAATTACTACTTAGATTTGTCACAATAATCACTACATCGATGTATCATTCAATATATGAAAGCTGAAACAGTGTATTTTTGGGGTCAATACTTATTTCTTTGCAAAACTGTGGAGTTTTTTTTCTTATTTTAATTATAATATGATAAGATTTGAGCAGCAGAGAAATGAATAACTTCTATGGTTAATTATTGGTTCATTCTGCCATTTATTTGTTGCAGCTCAGGTTAAAAACAGGTTACTGGGATTAGTTTGCTTTATTTTAATTGTAATCTGTGGCATAAAGCAGTTTCAATAATATTGTTTATTGCAATATTTCAGTTTTTTCGTCATTTCGTTGCAGTTAATAGCAGAAGAAATGTAATTATTATTAAATCTGTCAACTGGACAAAAAGTTGTGGGAGTGAAGCTGCTCATTCAAGCCGCTTCTTCAGTTCTGGTCAGATTATGGCTGGACACTGCTTATATCTGTCTGAAGGGAGAAGCTAACTACACTAAAACTCAAAACACCTATAGTTTACAGTTTTGGTTTGTAGGCTAGGTCTATTGTGCTACCCTAAGTGTGCACTGAGTCATATTTAGCGCAGTCATTCAAGCCCCTAATGAGTGATTTCACTCCTATTAGCATCCCGGGTAGCTTTACTGTTTTCTTAGTTTTGTTTTGGGTCTGAGGATGGAGTTATAGAGGATAGATGATGTCTGAGGCTCCCATTCCTGGCTTCTTTAACTCCTGTCTCAAACCATTTCTTTTCTTTGGCTAAAATCTGTACCTCACTGTTTTCAGGACTGGTTAGTGTCTTTGAGATGGAGACGTACTGCAGACTGGGGTCCCGAGCAGCTCTCGTGATGGTCTTGGTACATTCTCTTAGGTTTTTATTCTGCACTTTTCTCCTTTAATGTTAATTTTATGATGATTATTTAAGTTTTGATTTGTTGTATTGTGATTTTAATGTCTTTCTTATTCTGTAAAGCACTTTGAATCACCTTGTGTATGAATTGCGTCATACAAATAAACTTGCCTTGCCTCTTACAGTTACAGTTAATGTTATCCATATAGAAGTAAGAGCGCTTAATTTAAAGTACAATTTGAGTCAATAGAAATGTGACACAGTATTACTTATGAGGCATTATTTTCTTCTTGGGTCTATACTTTTCATTTTATTGAAAAGGCAAATATAGTTTAATACTGGTTGGACCTCTGTATCCTGGAGTATAATCATCACATCCCAGCTTCTTTTGCAATACTGCCAAACATTGTATAAATGGTCCTATAGCTCAATACACATCATATTGTGAAAGAAAACTGATTTACACCCCCATGGCTGACACATACAGAGTCCATGCATGCACATAGATTCTTTAACTCAATACGTTACATCAAAAATTCTGCAATCACCTACATTCTGGGTTTACATTAACTCACAAAGCGGATTTAAACTACAAAGAGCACTGACGGTTACGTTCTATTGACTGCCAATTATGTCTGCAGAGGCAACAAAGGCAGACAGCGAAAATAAATAAATGAGAGCTTCACACACACAGCTCTTCATGGTAAACACACACACACTCACTCACACCACACGGGTCAGTGAGAAGTGCCTGTCACTGTGATTGGTTCCTGCTGCTGAGGGCGAGCATACAATAGCCAATTATCTCTCATTATCCACCACAGCAGCTCTCGTGGTCTGGATGCCTGCGCTTGTGCTGGAGCGTGTGTGTCATAACAGGGAGAGATTGGCAAATTGCTACTTCTATATTTCAGTGTAGTGGAAGAGGATGGCAGAATATGCGCTGATATATGAAAGGAAGACAGCAGATAGGGGTTGATGATGAGATGTGACAGGGAAGATGGGATCGCGGGTGGACCTACAGTGAGCCGCGACTGGTGACAGATGTGCGGTGACCGGGCGAGGATGGGGATTCGGATTGTGTGTGACCGAAGTGTGACCGAATATGACAATCTCATTCATACGTTACAAGCGAGTCGTTTCGGATTCAGACCGGCTCTTCACCGCTGTCTGATATGTCCAGCTGAACAAGGAGGGAGGAGCCAGAGTTAGCTGGAGACACTTGTGTAAGATGAGTCTGTGTTTGTTTAAAAACGCCAATCGAAATCAAGCAGGAACATGATGCAAGCACAGAGTGAATAGCAGCTAATAGCGAAGGTCTAATCAAATTCTTTATGTGTTATTTTATTTATTTATTTAATGCAAAACAGACAAACATAGTGACCAGTCCAGTCATTTACAGTAGTGACAAGTGCACACAGGGACAAAATTGTTGGTCCCCTTCAGTTAATGAAAGGAAAACTCACAATGGCGCAAAAGAGGAAAACATTGGACTATTCTTAAGTGGCCTTCTATGAGCCCTGACCTAAATCCTATTGAGTATCTTTGGAAGGAGCTGAAACATGCCGTCTGGAAAAGGCACCCTTCAAACCTGAGACAACTGGAGCAGTTTGCTCATGAGGAGTGGGCCACAATACCTGCTGAGAGGTGCAGAAGTCTCATTACAGACAGTTACAGGAATCTGTGATTGCAGTGATTGCCTCAAAAGGTTGTGCAACAAAATATTAAGTTAAGGGTAGTATAATTTTTGTCCAGGCCTTTTTCATGAGTTTATTTTTTTTATATAATTCTGTTGAAGCATGGTTGAAAAGCAATGTCTGACTTTCATTGGTTAATTTTTTTTTTGTCAGATTCAAGTTATTTCTGTGAGTTTTTCTTTCATTAAATTCATTTGTCCACGTGTGTAAAACATACCAAGACATACCAAGAAATAACATGGTCTGTAGACGTAACAGCTATTTACAATGGTATGTGTGTAGGTGTGTGTAGTGTGTGTGTGTGTATGTGTGTGTGTGTGTGTGTGTGTGTGTGTGTGTGTGATATGTGTGTGTGATGTTGGTGGTGTGTAAGGTGTGTGGTGTGGGTGTGTGTGCTAGTACTAGTAAGCTGGTAAGTGGAGACTGAGAGGGAAATGCTAGTACTAGTAATTCGTAACTGAGAAAAAAAGATATAGAGAATGTAGATGGGGGAAAAATAAATAAATAATAATTAGGAGTTGTGATCGGTGAAGCCCATTGGTTTTATTTGTTTGTTTGTTAGTTGTTTTTGGTCTAATACAATTCATTTTGAATTGAGATCATGGTTTAAAAAGGGATTCAGCCATATTCAGATGACTGTTTTAATCATGATGTTGTAATACAGAGAGTTCTTGGGATTTGTGGATTTACCTTTTGGATATTTCATGGCAAAGTACAATGTCATTAATAGACAAATCTGACTCTTGCCCCCATCTGGGATTATGACGACGTCACATTTTAAAATCTGAAAATTACCAAGGCCCCAGGGAAGACCCAGGACACGCTAGAGGGACTTTGTCTCTCGTCTGGCCTGGGAACACCTTGGGGTCCCACCGGAGGAGCTGGAGGACGTGTCTGGGGTGAGGGAAGTCTGTGAGTCCCTGCTTAGACTGCTGCCCCCGCCCCCTGGCTGAGGATAAGCTGAAGAAAATGGATGTATGGAAATTACCAATATTTGAATCTATTTTAAGCATATCAAGAATTGAGTTAATTGAGTGCATGCTTTTTAGACACTTGTAACAGTTAGAATTTCATGCATCTTATTGAAAAATCAGATAGATACACAGACAGACATTAACTTTTCATAACAGCACCGTGCTGCATTTGCCCTCACACAACACATTGTTATTCATACATAAATCAATGTACTTCAACACCCAAGGCAAGGAGGGAGAAGTATGTTGCCCAAGGACCACTGAGGCTGTGCATACGAGTACATGAGCGCAGAAACATTTACCAGCATGACTCCAGACCTGAGTACAATTCCAAACAATACAAAACCAAACCATTCATGGCAAAACATGACGACCTTAACAAAATGAAAATCAGTTCATTTGTAC
The DNA here is from genome assembly GCA_019594935.1 of Periophthalmus modestus. Taxonomy (NCBI): domain Eukaryota; kingdom Metazoa; phylum Chordata; class Actinopteri; order Gobiiformes; family Gobiidae; genus Periophthalmus; species Periophthalmus modestus. The sequence goes on along the minus strand of JAIEZT010001373.1, from coordinate 31,053,322 downwards.
ATGTTTAACAGTACAGGCGTGTGATACAGTGGGATATTTATGTGACAGTAGCGACAGTAGCTCAGTTGGTTGGGTGTTTGTCCACTGACTTGAAGGTTGGCGGTGCAATTCCAGCCTCACAGATGAATGCTGTCGTTGTGTCCTTGGGCAAGACACTTAACCCACCTCGCCCCCAGTGTCTGCGTACACTGGTGTGTGAATGTGTTGTGGATGGGGTGACTGGTTCCTTGTTGTAAAAGCGCTTTGAGTGCCTTGAAAGGTAGAAAAAGCACTATAAAAATGTGACCATGTGACATTTACATGTATGTTTTTTTTTTTTTTGCGTCATGTAGTTTCATTATATAGATTACCAGCCCATGATGATCCAAAACCACTTAAAATTTGCGCCAGCTAATAACTTCTAATAAATAATAACTTGTATGACTCATTACAGATGCAAACACGACTCAAGTGTTTCATTCTGCTGCTTATTTATTGCAGCTCATGTTTTTTTTAATATAATATTGTAGATTAGACATTTAGAGTAGCTTTTGTGGTTTAACCCAATGAACTTGCTAATTTATCCAAAAAGAATATAAAATGTACTTCTAGACATTCTGCAAGCTATTACTAAAAAGATTAACAAAAAAAAAAAAAAAAACCCACAATTTTACCAGCCGCTGGTTTGCTGAGAAAACGATTTTGTTTGGGTCGTTTTCCAGCTCAACAGAACGGCCATCTTGTCACTTCCACTCTGGCTCATTTTAGTTCACTATTCATCCACTAGGTGTCTCTATGCAGGGGCCAGAAGTGGCACTCTGGCTTTTTTGAATTTTTTGAATTGAAATTTGACTTGTTTGCTTGTTTGTTCATTTTGGGTAGCAGCAGCTAACTACGGCCAAATTTGACCCTGTGGGTTCTCCATGGTTAAAATCTGCTCTTATTATTGTGTTAGTGGCTTAAATTAGTTGCTAACACTTTATAATAACTACACCCTATTTAGACTTAACAAAGCATGAACAAAGGCTTAATTAATAATGAACAAACACTTAATTCATAGTGATTCAGGCTTAACAACTACTTAATTACAACCTTAATTGACAGTTAATTAGCAATTCATAGGCTTGTGTTGTGTATAAGTGTTACCAATTAGTTTCAATATTATCGTTTATCATCTATATTTACTTCAGCAAAATATCGCTCTTCAAAAGGTGATATCCAGGCTTAATTTTGACAGCCAGCTCCACAACCTCAAAGTTTCCAGTTTCAACCTTCAGGATTCCTCACCGCTAACATCCCAAGTGCCTTTGCTCCGGGCGAAGTTTTTTTTCACTGAATCACACGATTGTTAAGACTAGTCCTGTCAACAGATAAACTCTTGGCAGTAACACAACACGACTAAGCCAGAAGTGGATATGGTTCATCTCATCTATCATGTAATATCTGTCCTCTGCAAAAGCGCAGATTCATTTGTGTGAGGTTGAGACTGTTCTGAACAAGTGCGAGCAAGACACCGGCGTTAATCACAGTCCTCCTGAGCAGCGCCTGTGTTCAATTTACATAAGATTAACACAATACGAGCCGCTGACTTTGCTGCAGAGGAAGGAGAGGAGGTAAGTTAGGAGTCACACTAAATGGAGTAATGGACTGGAACGGGCAGAACAATTGAAAGAATAAAAATAGGAACGAGGAAGAGCGACTTGGTGTACTAATGTAAAACTCATTCTGATGGGATTGTCACGGGAAGGTATTTAATAAAAGACTTAGATTATATGCTACATTCTCAAGCTATCAAATGCGAATTCATTTTATTCTGCCCATTCCTTCCGACGCTTCAGGTGATTGGAGACTGTCCTCGCAACTTTGGTCCTTTGGCAGAGAATACGCTTTGCATAGCTGTGAAAAACTGATTTAACTCAAGAGAGATAATATTTATATATATATTCATTACCTGCTGCTTGTTTTCAGTAGCGACGGGCTTGAGGTAGGTTTGACTAATGCATGAATAATAAGAATGAAAAAAAAACAAGATGACCATGAGCGCAGCCACTGCAAAACACAAGTTGACTACATCCAAAATAATATATATCAACTGACAATGAATATATATAGTGTCATTTTTGTTTAGATCAGCTACCAAGTAATAAGGCAAACTTTAATTTCTCCTCTGCATTTGACTCATCCTTCAACGCCAATGGGGTGACTCTTCAGGAGCCTGAGGACCCATGTCTGTGATCTCGTTATTAGGTTTGGTCAGGACGACTTTAGCTGGAGTATTTTACCTATGGTGCATGTTTTGGGCGGGCATGTCCCAGGAAAGACCCAGGACATGCTGGAGGGACCATGTCTCTCGACTGGCCTGAGAACACCTTGGGGTCCCACCGGAGGAGCTGGAGGACATGTCGACGATAAGATGGATGGATGCATGTTTTGGGACACAGGAAGAACATGCAAACTCCACACAAAACGAAACGATCTGGGCGCATAATACTATAATAATAATAATCGATACCAATGACTTTTCTGTTAAAATGCATTGAAACTTCTTAATTTTAGCTTAGCGTTAATATCTTTGTCCTCCCCCAAAGTGAACTGATACTTTGGTTAGTATCGATATAAATTAATATCGGTATTGATCTGCCCATTACTATTTGACAGAGCAAACCTTGTAAATTCTCTGCAGACATAAAATCACGCATTCAGGCTTTAAATCTTCACTTTCACCTTCGTGTCTTTTTTTCTTTAAGTCCAAAATCTTCTTTCCTGCTCTGCTGAACTGTCACAGTCCTCTGTGAAGGTCCAAAGTCACCTCACTGTGTGCCTTGTACTTTAGTCCTCTAATACACAGCATACAACATGTGTGCTTATGGAGTACGACACTGATCTGTCTCTGCCTGTTTTACAGCTATGCCTCCGTAATCCCCCGTCCTAATCCACAGTGTGTGTCTATGTGCGCTAGTGTCGCCTGGTATTTAAGCTTTTTGCCTTCCCCGGGACTCTCTTTCCCACGCCTTACTACGACACAATATGTAATGCCACATATACCACACAGAGCCACAGCCGTCACCCACTTCCCTCCGTCCAAGCACAAAGCCCTGCACAGACTCGGCTCTCCACCGTCGATATCTCCATTACCTACACAGTAAACAGAGTGTGGATAAAATGGTTATGGGTAATATGGCTTTGAAATGAGGTGATGAAATGCAGTGGTCACAGAGGCAGAGAGGTGAATGTGTGCGTGCAGCTAAGGACACAGTGCAGAGCAACACTTTTGAGGTAAAAAAACAGACGAAGTTTAGTATGATGTTGACAGTGATTACAGGGTGGTTAAGGTTTCAAAAATCGCATATGTTTTTGTTCCATTTGGTTGCTATTTGCTTAGTACCAACCATGTTTTTGAGTAAAACATAGCTTCAACGGTTGGATGGTTGATTAATTGTTTTATTTGTCTGTCCCAAAACCACTAGCTTTGTTTTCGTAGCTTTGGTACGACACATTACTGAACTCGAGTCCATGCTTTTCCCAGCTAGTACAGGCAAAACCATAACCCCAGTGCCTCAGTCCCGCCAAGAGCATAAAGTGAAAAATAGTATTGCTTTGATTCTCAAAAAGTCATGTCAAAATACCACTTAATAATAAAATATCTGAAAAAAGAGAAATTGTGACCTTTCCTGAATAGTTTTATTTATTTACTTTTTAAATGTTTAGTTTAGTTTAGTTTATTTATTTGAAGGACAATGTGCAGTTTCATTAAAAAGATGGCTGCACCAGATTTAGCACAAACTACTTTCCATCTGCAGTCCTCGACATACAAACATTTAACATATGTAAAAATAAAACATTACAAGTTAAATTCAATTATACAAAAGTGCTAAATATTGTGGGTGACAGTTAGTAGAGTGTTTGCCCACTGATCTGAAGGTTGGCAGTTCAAATCCCGCTCTCAACATAAATCTCATCAGTAGAGCGGTCAGATCCACTGACCCACAGGTTGATGGTGTGATTCTAGCTCCCAAAGATGACACTTGACCCCCCCTCGCCCCTTTGTCTGTGTACACTGGTCTGTGAACGGGTGAGTGGTTCCTTGATGTAAAACACTTTGAATGTGGAAAAGTGCTATATAAAAATGTGACCATAGTTTTACAAAGGATTTGATCCAATAGTTTGAATTAATAGACCACACGGTACTATTAAAGGTCTGGTTTTCCAATTTTCCCATGTATTTGAGCAAAATGTGTCTTGGCCTAGTAAAGATATAATGTAAACGCAGCTCTTGAGGTCAAAAATAGTTTGCTGCGTGCTGTCTGCATCTAATTAGAAACTGTATTGTCTGATAATCAGGAAATGTGTGGAAAGTTGTGAAAAATTCTTATAAAGTAATGGATGCTCTGAAGGTATAAGGCAAGCATGCCCAAACTGTGGCCCGGGGGCCAAATACGGCCCTCAGACCAATTTTTCTTGGCCCTCAAGCTTCAGGTGAATTGGCCCATATTACCTTAAACAGTACTTTTTACTGTATATTTCTGAAAATCTACTTTAACAAGCCTGTATCAAATATCTAATGTGCTCCACTGAGGATGTAGCATGAATAAAAGTCTAGTGGTTCAGTCTAACTTGTAATAATAACACATATTTGAAGTATTCACTGTATTGGCGACCAGTCTATGGCCCTCAATCAGCCCTCAGCTTTGTTTTTTTTTATATGTGGCCCTTAATGAGAAAAGTTTGGACACCCCTGGCATAAGATAAGTGAGGAATAACTTTGGATCACTGCAAACTGTTTTTAAGACCTTTAAATAAACAACTATTATTTTATGCTGAAAATTACATTGCATAGACCTGTCACGATAACTCATTAAATACAAGTAAATACAAAACAATAATAAAACGATAATATTGAAAATAATTTATACCACTGACACGAAAACCCCAGAGCAGATTTAAACCACAAAAACTATTCTAAATGTACAGTATTGTTAAAAATCATGAGCTGCAATAAATAAACAGGAGAATAAAACACTTTAGTCATTAGTTTGCATCTGTAATGAGTCAGACAAGTTATTTATACAAGCTTTAACAACTTAAATTCTATCATATAGCTAAAAAATATGCAAAAAAATGTCCAGTAGTGCAAAGAAAATGTAACATAACAAATACTGACCCCAAAAAATAGCATTCCATCGAGTATCATGGCAACGCTACATCATACATGGCACGAATAATAACCCAAACTTCGACACACCCAGACAAGTCTCATACAGCTGAAGTCGTTTCCTTGAAGAACATGAAGAATAGTGACTGGGACGCTCAGCAGTCATAATCCCATTAGTGCTGTATGCCATGTTAAGCTCTGCAATAACTACTGGAGTGTGTGTGGCCTTCTTGGACCATCCTAATTAGCAGATATGACTCACGTGAGGCGCCATCCAAGACATGGTGGGAACAGGGCAATGGATGACCCAGAAATGGAACGGCTAATGAGGCAATAGACTTTTCACACACCGAGACCCAGCCGGCGCGCACAGGCCAAGAGGCGGCATGAGACAGAGGGGGATACGAGGAGGTGGCATCGAGTTCAGTCGTATTCCAGGCGTGAAGAAGCTTGCACCATCACAATGATGACAAAACTAGGTTGAATATTAAAGTATAAAGAGCTGAACATTTTAATTGCCTGCACTGGGAAAAGGTTTCACTCAGGGTTAAGCAAAATTACTAAAAGTCAGGGTGACAGGGTTTTTTTGGGGGGGCGGGTTTATAAATAGTTTCGTTATTAATTGATTTGGAAAATAACAGGTACAGAAAGTCATTAGTATCCACCAGGACTGCAGGGATGAATTGTATTAATCATTGTCTGTGTAATCCCTCACTCGTCCAGGTATGATCCATAGTCAAGAAAAATTAAAATCTGTCAACTGGACAAAAAGCTGATTTGACAGGGCTAGCTAGTATGCTAATAGCACCCATCGGGGACCTGAATGATTCTGCTAAATATGCAAAATATGACTCAGACGCAGTTCACGCTTAATGTAGCTCATTGGACCAAGCCAACAAACCGAAACCCCCAAGACAGATTTAAGACAGTGTCCAGCAGTAATCTGACCAGAACTGAAGAACAGCGAAATGTCTTCACTCCTACAACTTTCTGTCCAGTTTACAGATTAGAATTTTTCTTCAACTAAATATTAATCTTAATATATCGACCTCTGACATTTCAAATGGGGACGCAAGTCAAACTCCAGATACTCTAGTAATAATAAAGTTAAAATTGTGCATTATTATAATAAACGTATAACAGAGATACAATATTATAGAGACTACAGAATTATTCATAACGTATTACAAAAAAAAAACCTACTATAACAGAACTTTATAATGAAAGTAGAGTGCATAAATAATGTCTGGTCTGGGGCATGGTTTATCATCAAATATTTTTAGTGACAACTGTGGAAAGCTACTAAAAAGATGGAAATATATTATTTATTTATCTATTTTTGTTTATTTTACTATGGTTATTTTTCATATTCTATATTGGTTTGTACTGGGTATATGTGTGTGGAGGAGTTCAAGTATCTCGTTCAGTAAGTCTTGTTCAGTGAGGGAAGGATCTAGCATGAGATTGACAGGTGGATCGGTGCAGCGTCTGCAGTGATGCGGTCACTGTATCGGTCTGTTGTGGTAAAGAAGGAGCCAGGTCGAAAGGCAAAGCTCTCGATTTACTGCTCAATCTACGTTCCTACCGTCACCTATGGTCATGAGCTTTGGGTCATGACTGAAAGGACAAGATCGAGGATACAAGCGGTCGAGGAGTGAGTGAGCTCAGTCACGCGGGAGGAGCACAGAGTAGAGCCGCTGCTCCTGCACATCAAGAGGAGTCAGCTGAGGTGGCTCTGGCATCTGGTCAGGATGCCTCCTGGACGCCTCCCTAGGGAGGTGTTTCGGGCATGTCCCATCGGGAGGAGGCCCCGGGAAGACCCAGAACACTCTGGAGGGACTATGTCTCTCGGCTGGCCTGGGAACGCCTTGGGGTCCCACTGGAGGAGCTGGAGGACGTGTCTGGGGTGAGGGAAGTCTGGGAGTCCCTGCTTAGACTGCTGTGGATGGATGGTATGTGTGTGTGTGTGTGTGTGTGTGCGTGTGTGCGTGTGAGGATGTGCGAATGTATAAGAATGCGTTAATTCTAATGCATTTGTGTAACAGTTGTGTTCCTGTGCCTGGTGCCACCTGTCGGGGAGGGGGGATGTTGGGAGGGGTTGTGATATGTTAAAATGTACTAAAAAAATATTACATTATTAAGTATTAATCATTTTGTGGACTTTAAACTGTGTACCAAAATAACACTGGAATATAAAACGTGCACAGGCTGCTCTTTGTCACACGTGGCTCCTCTCGGCTCCACATGCACAAAACAGACTGCCCCAAACCTAAATACTTCAAATGTATCATAAATGTGCAGCTAGGCCTGTCACGATAACACATTTTGAAGCAAGACATACTGCTATATAAAAAATATAGAACTACATAATGATAAATGATAATAGTGAAGCAACTTTATGCCACTGACACAATAACCGTACAGCAAGATAATCGCAGTAAATCCTTTTTAAACAGATAATATCATTAAAAAGCCCTGAGCTGCAACAAATAAACAGCAGAATGAAGCAATAATTGGCCATAGAAGTGACTTATTCAACTGTCTGCAGCTCAAATCTGATCATATTACAACTAAAATAACAAATATGTACACACAAAATTATACAGTGAGCATGAAAATATATTGTTCCAGCTTCATATACTGAACGATAAGTTGATATGGTAATTATCATGTATATGTAGCCACCTCTGCTCACTAAATCACATAAATTCTTCCACAGTAGCAAACACACAGCAGGCTGCTCTTTCTGGAGACACCACACACCACAAACCTTCAGACTGTTACGAGGAGTGGGATAGAATAATGTTTATACCGGCATCATTAAAACATAGCGGTTTAAATGCACACTGTCAAGAGTTTCTTTTGTGTTTGCGTTCACGTTTGACACACGGCTTTTCATTTTTACATTACGTCTTAATGAACTGTCAGGAGAAAGAGCAGCTGACATTAGTGTGTTCATTTATTAAACGAATACCTTCTAAACAAGGCCAACATGAAACAATATGAGAAAAAGAACAGAAAGTGGCTTAAAGAAAGTTAAGGGCACATAAGTTTCTGCCTTAAATGATGTTAACTTTATGAAGAAGTCGTTAGAGAAGCAGCGATTCAGCCTTTTCAGGTCTGATACTGTCACTAAGGTTTAAGTATCTGACAATACCAGATATCAACCAACTCCAATACAGAGACTAATAACAGCTTTTATATACAGGGTGGCCCAAAAGTCACTGACAGTTGAAAAAAACTCATAACTCTTTTGTTTCTAAATATTTTTCTTTTATTTTTTCAGAGCTTTTAGAATGACCCTTCTGAAATTAATATGAGCAAATACAGCACCGAGGAACGAACCCTCATTGTACAGTGGTACTTTGAGTCACATGGGTCAAATTCACAAACTCAGCGGTGTTACCGTCGACATTTTAATATCAGAGATACCCCAAGTGTAAATGTCATTAAAAGAATAAAAAGTGTTTTTCAAAGACAGGGGGCAGTATGTGATCTCCACAGACCTGACTAGTCCTGATTTCTTCCTGTGGGTCTATCTTAAAGAAAAGGTGTTTGTGAATAAACCTCAGACAATAAACGACTTAAAACGGAGTGTCAGGACATGTCTGGGGTGAGGGAAGTCTGGGAGTTCCTGCTTTGACTGCTGCCCCCGCGACCCAGCACCGGATAAGCGGAAGATGGATGGATGGATGGGGGTCATTTTTACTTTCCCTAGTTTAAGTAGTGATAAGTTCAAGTGTAAGTGAACAATTATAACCGTATATATTGACAAAAATCTCAGAAGGTTCAGTTTATCTACTGCTAAAATTTGGTGAGTATAACTTAAGAATTATAGGAGCTACTGAAGATTTAAAAGTGTCAGTGACTTTTGGGCCACCCTGTACTTTAAACAAATACGACAAAACTGATCCAAACATATTATATTGCAGTTACTTGTCTCTAAAGTAACAGAATAAACACTGAGAATTTCTGGACAAACTACGACCAGTAAATAGTTACATTAATAGGTTTATCTGTCCAAACTCGACATCGGCTGAATTGATATTTGGAAGTTGATATCTGATTCAGAAAATCTTTAAGTATCAACACCTATATCCAATACAGTATGACACCAGTGCATCTAACCACATGGAAACCCCATTTCAGTCTGGATAATTGTAATATTCATGTCTTCATATTTTTTTTCCTTACATTAAGGTCAAGGTTCAGTTTTATTGTCCCTGTAGAGAAATTTGTCCTCTGCATTTGACCCACCCCTCAGTGTCACCGGGGAACCTCGCCTGGAGTAATGGGCGTCCGGGGACCCATCTCCGTGATCTTGAGTTAGATTTGGACATACCTTTTGTTTCATTCACACATGTTTAACACACAAACCTGCAGATTTAGGCTGAGTTCTTCTCTCAAACTGAAAACACTCCCCTGGAATTTCCAATCTGTAATGAACTAAAGGTGAAATGTAGCTGTTAATGTGAAAACTGGCACTACATACGCTGCCTGCCCAATAAAAAGGTCACACATTCTAATATTTGGTTAGACTCCCTTTAACTTTGATTATGGCATTTGCTGTGGCATTGTTTCGATTTCGCTTCTGCAATGTCACAAGATTTATTTCCATCCAGAGTTGCATTAATATTCCTCCAAGATGTTACATTTATGATGGTCGAGTTTGACGCTGCACAAAGCTTCTCCAACATATCCCAAAGATTCTCAGTGGGGTTAAGGTCTGGACTCTGTAGTGGACAATCCGTGTGTGAAAATGATGTCTCCTTCTCCTGAACCATTTGAGCCGGATGAATCCTGGTATTATCATCTTGGAATATGTTGGTGCCATCAGAGAAGAAAAAAATCCATTGATGGAATAACCTGCTCATTCAGTATATTCAGGTGTCAGCTGACCTCATTCTTTGAGCACAGACTGTTGCTGAACCTAGACCTGACTCAGACCTATTTGCTTAGTTAAATCCAGGTGGTGACTTTTTATTTGGCCTGGCAGTGTACATGACATCACAAGGTGAAACAGAGCATTTTGAGCTCTCGAGATGTGGACAGACTAATAATAAAGTGTTACTCAAACATGTGTGAATGAAACAAAACACAACTCCAGGTCTGTTTTTGAGCAGGTAACAGCTTTATAACATGTCTTAAAGCTCAAAAACAGTAAATTCCATGTAACATAGGACCTTTGAGTATAATTACAGTTAAGCGTTTGTAATTAGCTTTGAATATTTGCAATGAGAAAAAAGAATGGCAGAGGGATGTTAAGAAGAGAACGTCAAAGTGAGCAGTGGATGTCGTCCCTGGCGTCAGAAAGCCAAAGGGCACTTCTTAGCTGCAACGTGACAACTTCAGTGATAGGTGATACGAACAAGGAGCCACTCGCATTCTGCACCCCCGCAAAGACTGCCTATGCTCTCTCTCACGCCCATCTATAATATCTGCCTCCCTTTTTGTGTGATTGACTGCGTTATCTTGATCAAACTCCTAATTATACTCACCAGAGTCTCTTCCAACACGCAAATAAATAAACATCAAAAAAGCACACCCCCTCCTCTGCACATCTGATACAGGAGCACACAGGCCCGCAGCACTTCATTTCCTATTCCTCCCCCTCGGATCCACTCTGGCCTCCCCAGCGCTCACACAATCACTATAGCAACATTACACTAAGCTATTGGCAGCCAGAGGGCTAATCATGTCGTTACAACATCTGTCATACATCTCCATACACAGCTGAATATAGATTAAGCAGGCCTAGCAGCACTGGTCACAGCTGTCTGCAAACCACACGTTCACTCAAACTTGTATCATTTCAACAGATGTATAAACTTACCTTTGTGCATGGCTCGGAAACTCAAGTGTGAAGGAGGGATCTGCAAAAGAGACAAGGCAGGAAGTGTTTCTCAAGCGCTCAGATTGATCCATTAACAAAACGACTTTCGTGGCCAGGGGCTATCACTTACGGTAAAATCTGTCCTGGGTGGAAAACAGAGATAAATGGAAAGAGATTTGCAGGTAAAATGACACAATCAAGAATGTAACAGGAAGATGCCAGCTGGATATGCCACTCTGCTGCCACCTGTCGGCCAAACCGTGGAATTTCAAGTCTCCAAGGCTGCCTAAAATCACTGTGCTCTGAATGTACTTTTTAAAAACTTAATATAAACTGAGCTAATATAAAAAAACACAGTAAGCCCCACCCATTCACAGTCTCACTCACTTTGCAGTAGCGGCGTCTCACCCCTCTGTGCTATCAAACTCTTCTTCTAACTTTGATTAATAGTCTTTTTGATGTTTCCAGTCTAGTCTAGCTCGCTTTATAAAACTAAAAGTGCCACTCAGGGCGGCCTACGTGCAGCCTCTGCATCATTTAACAAACCAAAGAGGGGTGAGCGAATGCTTTATATTTAGAACAGTGACGCTATGCAAACTGTGGCAGCACTAACATGAGAGGAAAGCTCAGTGATGCGTTGGCGCTGCATATTCAATAATGTATCAGAGGCAGCGTTTTTAAAAACAGCTGGGGACTGCTCCTGTGTCTTGTCGTGTCTGTCTGTCTGTGTGGAGCCCCCTGCACCTCTGCTACAGCCTCTTTAAACGAAGCCTCTTCTATGGTTAAACTTTCATCTCGTTGCTCGCCCGCTCCATCCCAGACGTCCCATCTCCCTCCAAAGAGTTCTCAGGACTCATCTTTATTTTGCCTGTGTGTTGATGACCTGCTCAGGAGACTCCGCACAGTCGTTTTAACTGCATTCATCATCTCGTACGGACAAGAATCTGCTCCTGCTGACACTTTATGCTGTATGTGTGCTCTTTAAAGGTCGATGTGGTATTTAAAAACATACCTGTTTTTAGTACACAGGCCTGCCGTGTCGCTTCATTCTTGAGGATCGAAAGAACAAGAAATCCCTCTAGAATTCTCCTGCAGGTGGGAACAGAGATAGAGAGGTGGGGGAGAGAGGAGAGAAGAGGACAAGGATTAGGAACGCTGTCTTTGCTGCTCACAAAGCTTTCAAAACCAAACCGAGCGTCAACTTTTATCATTTTATGCCATTCGTTTTTGAGTTTGTGACGTTGACTTCAGAGGCCTCCCTGAGTTCTCTGCTGTGGTTGGAGTTAGCGCCACAAGACTGGGTCAAATGAACAGCTCTGGCTCAGCTCTTGTACACAGGGAGCTTTTAAGGCTTTTAAGGCTTCACAGCAGCTCAGTACAAACTGTATGAGGTGCTGAGGTGAAAGAGCGCGCTACTTCACCATGTACAAACTGGCACAGGAGGTTGCATTAGGACATATTAGAACGTTTCAGCAAAAAGGGAATGTGAAAAGATGGAGGAACAATGTCGAAGAAGAAGCAGGCCTGTCATGATAACACATTCTGAAGTTCAATAAATTGCTGAAGTAGATATAAAAGATGAGCGATAATACTGAAACTAAACCATAAAGCAGCATAATCCCCCCAAAAAGTCATGGAAAAGTTCATAATTCAAAGTTCTCCAGCTCAAATCTCATTGCAGTACATGAAATTTACAAAATATTTCCCACTGGCACAAAGAAAACATTACCCACGATAAATACTGACCCTCAGATCTGTTATGTGTTAACGATAAGTCGATATAGTCTTTATGGCGACAGGACTAGGAATCTTTCATAAAAGTGATTATAGACATGCACAACTAGACTGAAAAAATGCAAAAAGAGAAATATAAAGTACAACATAAATCTACTTTCTTCACAAAAACAAAACAAAAAGTCTGTGAAGGTATCGAGAATAGCATATGGAGAAGCCTTAGTTCTTTTTCTCATTAAGAGTAGCCAACTGTTGCTCCAAAAAATAAAAAATAAAAATAAATAAATAAATAAAATAAAATAAAAATAAATAATAAAATAAATAATAAAATAAAATAAAATAAAAAAATAATTAAAATAAAATAAAAAAATATTGATAAGCATTCACTGTATTGTTTTAAATCTAAACACATTCATTTTAGCCCTGTACACATTTTCTCAACTTGGCTTGGCTAAAAAACATCCTGATTTATAATTATTTACTCATTTGGAGATTTGGAAAAAGTGGTGGATAAAATGCATTTTCACAAAAATGTAAAACTGGACAAATCCCTGAAAGGTTTTAATTAATTTCCACCTCGGATGAATCATAATCGCTGTTTCCAGATGCTTATCCCACAATCCTCCACTAGTCTGTGCCATTACACCACTCCTGCAGCGAGCTTCTGACCGACTTACTAAACAAGGCCAGAGAAGATGATGACAGCATACATTAAAGACTGCCTCTGTTCTCACACAAAAAAAGAAATAATTACCAGCAGAACATGCTTTTCTGCACAAAATCTCCACCTTATAGCCAGTGTGATGAGAAGTAGCTGAATACATGTACCAAAAATACAATTTCTGAACACTCATTTTGAGTAAGTGTTCTGGTACAGCTACTTTTTCATTTGGTAGTGTTTTTTCTAAATTAAAAGGAATATAAGGCAGTACTTCATCATATCATTTAAGCTTTTAATTGTGCAGTATTAGTGAGAAAATAAATAAATGCATAATAAACGGGGAAAAAATCAAGCTGTTTGTAATAATATATCACTATATTATAATGCAACTTGGTGTAAAAGTATTCAGAGTATTCAGAGTACAGTACTCTGATTAGACCATGTAACAAAATACTTTACAAATACATGTTTCTGTAGGTACTCTGTATTCTGTGACTAAATACATTTTCAAAGTATTCTTCCCGTCACTAGTTACAGCCTATAAACCTCTCAGCTTTAGGAAATGGTTTAGAAAAATAACAGACAACAACCTACCCCACATTATACACAAACTACCCCAAATTATACACAAACTACCCCAAATTATACACAAACTACCCCAAATTATACACAAACAGGCCATGTGTTTGGTCTATGATTTATCTCGATCTTGATTAATTTTCAATGTTAATTAAGGCTGCACAATTTTGGAGGGAAAAAAAAAGTATTGCAAAGTGTGATTGTATTTGGGACAAAAGTAAGATTCTGTTGGGTATGCACAGGAACATTAACATTTTGGAAAACTACATATAAGAATCCCATTTCAGAGCATGTTTGTAGAGGTCGAAATTGCAGGTAAAACACGATTTCTGTGAAAAAAGACTGATTATTTTGATCTTTGTAATGGACAGTCTAATATTTAAAGCCCGTATTACGCCATTTTCTGATCTGTTATAATGTCGTCATCACAAACAGACCTGGAGTTGTGTTTTGTTTCATTCACACATGTTTCACACACAAACCCAGCAGATTTAGGCTGAGTTCTTCTCTCAAACAGAAAACACTCTGTTCCACCTTGTGATGTCATCATGTGGTAATACAGGAAGTGCTTGTTATGACCCAGCTCGTTTAGGGTCAGGGAAGTAACAAAAAAACAAAACAAAAAACAGAATGGAAAAATGGTAAAGTAAGAAGTGTAATAGTAATTTAATGAGCAGGGCTGTAGAAAGTAAACTTAAAAGAAATCTAAAATACTTACTTAGGTACTTGCAAGGTTTTAAACAAAGAACACACACAAGACACATTTTACAATAACATAAAATCTTGACAAACAAACACAGAGTCAGTTCAAGTGTCTCAAAACGCAGTAGTGACATGACAAAAAGAGACACATGAACATGGCAGACTGGACACAGAGGCGAGCAGCCCCGAACAGGTGTCCCGAATCCTCTTAAATGGGGGGAGGCGGCTGCAGGTGAGCTCCAGGATTGGCCAGGTGGGGAAACAGCAGACCTCCAATCACAGGCAAGGGCTCACACAGCCAGGACTTCATGGGGGACAGGGAGCAGATTCAGGGGCACGAAACATAATCGACAAATACAAACACTGACCAGAACACAGAGTATTTTGAGCATTGGGGATGTAGACAGACTAATAATGTAGGGTTACTCAAACATGTGTAAATGAAACAAAACACAACTCCAGGTCTGTTTTCGAGGAGGTAACAAATTAGAACATGACTTAAAGCTCACAAGAGTCCATTTTGCGTAATACAGGTGCTTTAAAATAGCATAGGCTTTACTATTTTACCATAACTGAGCTCAAATTGCAACTTCGATTTGACGCATAGAGCTGCCTTTACGTGCATCATGTTTTTAGGCTGTCCACATATTTGGTTTGCGATGCCATTGGGAGCATGACTGAGCTTGTGTTGTACAGTCCCTTACCCGCCATATTGTTTTGCAGTTGGGTTTTCGCTGCACCCCCGGTATGGTATGAGAGCATCTTGTTAGTGAGAATGTGCTTCACCTGCACTGGGCCAGCACAAGTAATTAAAGCCTCGGCAGTGTATGGGAGGGAGAGGAGCTGGAGCTAGATCACACTGTACGGGACACTTGTGATGGTGCAAGCACTTTTAGCACACAGGAAGCACAATATGCCAAAATGTGGCCGTTGACTCTTATTTTACTAGGGATGGCAAAAAGGACCAGCTACTAACGTTACAGGAGAAGTTAAACTCAGACAAAATTTTATTAAAATGAAACCGTAAGCAAAAACCAAATGGAAAAAGACTTATTTCGTGACAATTTTTTGACCATTAATAAACTTTTACTGAAACAAAAATCGTTCCTGTGGTACTGGTCCCAACAGCTATCCACTTTATGTCAGAAGCAAGTATTTCTTAGATGTACTCATATTATATTATCACAAATTCCAGAGTTAAACTGTTTGTCTGGCACTAAAATTCTATTTAGACGGTAGCATTGTCTCACTCACTATATTGCGGTTCACCTTTCGTGGCCTCGCTGTTTCACTGATTTTTTTTTCTTGTTTGTGCAATTTTGCATGCTTTTTATGAGCATGCATTGTGTCCTGCGTCCTGATTGGCTGAGGGACTGTAGACCATTGTGTTCTGCGTCCTGATTGGCTGAGGGACTGTAGACCATTGTCCATCAGTCTCCTCCGTGTCTCCTGTACAGTACAGAATGTGTCAGACAAAACCCACAATGTCGATGAAACGTTCTGCACCGACAAAGGCACAGACGAAGGTTTGAACTTTGAGAGAAATGTGAGAAAATGTTAATGCCTGTGTGAGAAAAGTGTATAAAGTGTGTGGTGAGGGGTTTTACAGCCAAGAAACATATAGAATAATTGTAAAAAATAAAATTGACTACTTCGCGGATTATTTTTAGAACATAACCCCCACCATAAACGAGGGACCACTGTATATAATAATAAAGATAATGTTGCATCAGATTAATATACTGCAGTGCTTTTTTGGACAAGACGTTTTACAGTGCATTATTCATTCTCTCCACACTCAATGGTGGTCTAGTACAATTGTAGCCACAGCTGCCCTGGGACAGACTTACGGAAACGAGGCTGCCAATCTGTGCCATCGCCCCCTTCTGACCTCACTCACGCATACACCACTTTCATATTAGGCAATGTGGGTGAAGTGTCTTGCCTAAGGACACAATGACAAGTACTAACCACGCTCAGTCCTGCTTTGAGATCAGGCTTTGACAAGGAAGTGGTGTTGTAATAGCATTATGTACTGTTCCTAGTCTTTTTTTTGCACAAACTAGGTAAATCTGCAGCTCAAAAATGCGTAAATCTAACTTTCTGCTGCCTTTAGTGACCTCTACAATTTCAAGTAGTTGGTGACATCAGGAAAAACTGCCCTGATTACAGCCAAATGTTTATGATTACAAATACCTGGCTGCAGGGGTGGAGTTTGAAAGTGTAAATACTTGTTAAGACCAATCACACTGTTCCTTATACCTCTAGACCCTGCCCCTCCACCTGCCTCAGTCTCTCCTTTAGTCCTCCAGACCCTGCCCCTCCACCTCCTCACCTCCTTTAATCCTCCAGGCACTTCCCAGTTTACCAGCTCTATTTGAAATGTGGCTGTGGGTGGAGTCTGGGTGTTTAGTCCCACTTTAAATTCTGCCCAAATATTCATTCCTTTGGGCGCAAAGACTCTCAGTGTGAACCATTTTTAGTTCACGCCGAGAGTGACTCAAGCGGTCATTAAATACGAGCCAAAATGTCAACAGTAATTTAAAGGGAATTTGAGTCTGGCTGTGCACTTTGGACATTACCTTTAAGACCTCTTGCGGTGGAATTCAGTGGTCACATGGAGGGCAGTAGGTTATTAGCCAGTGCATCACAGCTCCACCAGAAACCAGCTATTTTTATTCATTTTTTCTCTGGTTAGGCTTCACTTGGCATGTGTGAAGCGCTCCTCTTCAAGTCTCTGTCAACTGGATTCAACATCGTGGCAAGTGGGTAAGCAGAGCATTGGAGTGGGCATCAGAGCGGGCATCGGAGGGGGCGTCATATGTTCACATTTGTGCGCCCTAGTTTGGAGGTGACACTGGGAACCCACATCTCACTGACATCATTACCCACTAGTGCACTCCAGCCAGTCTCATCAGAGCAGAGGTGGAGAGTAATAAGGTGTTTTTACTACAACAAAGTGGCAGAGTGGCAGAATGGTCAGTGTTACCATCACCAACAAGCAAAATGATGCAGAAACTAGCCACCCGGAGATCCTACAATATCTAAAGAATGGACTACTCATAGTTAGGAATGGGGTCTTACACTAAAGTAAATGTGATCTATCTATTTTGTCTACAGCAAAAGTTTTTAAAGGTTTAATTCAAGGTGGCAGAGTGGAAATCATTGTATTTAACCTCAAAAAGAGACGGACGAAGCCACGTCAGGTGTCAGAATTAACCTTCTATTTCACCAAATACATAACTCTGGCTCCAATTCACTTACTATTGAAAAACTGTTGCCCCTCTCTCTGTAATTGCTGCTGCCAGACTCGTCATTTTGGTCTTAAATGTTCATATTAACCCGCTCTACATGATCCTGGGTTTTTTATTTAGCTATTTTGCCCGTGTTCAAGATATGAACATTAATAACAGACGAATCAGACGCCTTCTCGCTAGCGCTAGCAACAGATTTGATTGACAGCATTGCTAAGCACGCGCTCCCTGCTAAATCAGCATTGTGGGTGGAAAGACGTGTTACCTTCAACAACCTCGCTCCAGATTGGCTCTTTGGTTGCTAAGATACTCGTGGTTGGTATTCCAAATGTGGAATTTAGCTTGAAATTCGCCGCTACAATTTGACTGGAGCCGAGCGCTGTGGGTGACGTCACACTCACTTCATCAACTTCTTTATAGAGTCAATGGGATGCACCGATACTCCATATTAACTGATACAAATGTAGGTACTGAGAATGGCATTTCTCCCCCAAAAAATGCAGTTAACTTAACAAAATAGACCCAACTGTGGTATTTAATGGTTATTTATCTTGTTCTTTTATCTTTTATGAATACAAGTTCAAACATTATGAGATGTCCTAGAGCAAAATCAGCCTGTAAACTGAATCTTATTACATCAAATTAAAAGGCCAGGATATTGCTGAACCGATATTATGGGACATACACCTAATACCAGTCTCCATACCGATGCATATTATGCATACACTACTTATAGCGCTTTAATTGTAAAGCACTAGAGCCAATCTTTGTAAAGTTTCTTGAGGCGCGTGCACACTGTTATTCAAAGCATGTATAAAATATAGAGTGGGTTATTGTAGGTCAAGTCGGCTGCAGGGACTCTCAGAGCTGCACAGTTTGCCGTAAACAACTTCAACTTGTTTGGTTCTCATAATTTAATGTGCATTTGTCTGCAGTATTTTTGGAGCTTGCACATTAGGATCTGGATCTGCAGCAGCTGAACAAGAATTATGAAAGGATGCATCAGTGGTGACCTTAAAACAACTGACTTTCTGCTGGGAACCTCCAGGGACACAGACAAAGGTCTTAATAAAGCGGCTACAGCCACATCACAACCTGTGTGTGTAATAGAGAGGACGAGAGGAAGACGCAGCAGCTTCCTCACAAACAACCACACCTATGCACTGCCACAATATGGAGCACTCTTACTTTTATAATTACAATATGGTCTAAGCACTAATCACTGCTTTGAAGATTGTGAAGTACAAATCTGAGCCAGAGAAAAGAAATAGTTTGAAAGGAGGAGTTAAAGAAGCATTTTTTTGTTTGGAAAGACAATCACAAACAGGAGCGAGGGCTTAGACAACAGCTTTCTCCGATTTATAACGCCATCCTCAGACCCAAAGCAAACAAAGGAAACAAAGAGAACAATACTATAGAGGCATATACGGCTGTGTCATGCAGTAATCTGACCAGAACTGAAGAAACAGCAACATTTTTGTCCAGTTAACTTTGGCTTTTCCAATACCAATCCTATTACTACTACTACTACTACTACAGGCCATTATTACTTCATTCTCAATACTCATTTATTTAATTTATCTTTATTTCTACAGGAACAGCGCCCTGTTTAAAATACAGAACAATACAGACAAAGCAAATAACTACATAGGTCCTTTTAAAACATTAAAACGGGTGTAGGTGTGATTATAAATGTTTATCACCAAATGATTAAAGTGCATTAGTGGCACCAAAAGCTTTTTCCCCATTTCAGTTCTAGTGCGGCCAGTTTTGAGACCTTGTATTAAAAGTTCCCGTATCAAAGTTCAATAAACAAGTGAGATATTGAGTCAGTCTGTCGTCGTAGTCTCTTAAATACCATCACCTGTTATGAAACGAAGGGCTGAGTGAAAAAGTGGATCTAAAGTCTATCTAAGCAGCCACACCTGCCCTGACAGATGAGTTTACTGTGCCCATAGTGTCCACTGTGGGATTCCCTGTCACAAAACACCTCCTCACCTTTGACCCCTGGATCGATAGCCTCTCTTGACCCTTGTCCCGTGACCTCTGTGTTTGACCCTTCCTTTAGTCCTGCTGGGGGAGCCTGTCTTCAGTGGAGCTTGGTAAGGATTCTATGACTGTGACTTTACTTTTTGTGCATTTTTTGGGTTGATGAGTGAAGCCGGAGTGCTAATTAGAGATCCATCGATTTGGGTGTTTTCATGGCCAGTGCCGATATTGATTGTTTAGAATCAAGAGGAAGCTGAGCTGATATTTTTGGGGCTATATACAAGGCCAATTTTGATTATTTCCCCCAAATGATCAAATTAAAAGTCCTGGTGTAGTCCTGGTGTAGTCCTGGTGTAGTCCTGGTGTAGTCCTGGTTTAGTCCTGATGTTGTCCTGATTTAGTCCTGATGTAGTCCTGGTGTAGTCCTGGTGTAGTCCTGGTGTAGTCCTGTGTTAGGCCTGGTTTCCTGTCCTGGTTTTAGTCCTGGCGTAGTCCTGGTTTAGTCCTGGTTTAGTCCTGGTGTAGTCCTGGTTTAGTCCTGGTTTAGTCCTGTTTTAGACCTGGTTTAGTCCTGGTTTAGTCTTGGCGTAGTCCTGGTTTAGTCCTGGTGTAGTCCTGGTTTAGTCCTGGTGTAGTCCTGGTTTAGTCCTGGTGTAGTCCTGGTTTAGTCCTGGTTTAGTCCTGATTTAGTCCTGGTATAGTCCTGGTTTAGTCCCTGGTATAGTCCTGGCGTAGTCCTTTAGTCCTGGTTTAGTCCTGGTTTAGTCCTGGTTTAGTCCTGGTTTCGTCCTGCTGTAGTCCTGGTTTAGTCCTGGTGTAGTCTCCTGTCCTGGCGTAGTCCTGGTTTAGTCCTGGTTTAGTCCTTTTTAGGCCTGGTTTAGTCCTGGTTTAGTCCTGGTTTGGACTTAATCATTATACTGGTTCAGTCCTGGTTTAGTCCTGGTTTAGTCCTGGTGTAAAAATAAAAAAAAAGTTCTGGTGTAGTTCTGGTCTAATGTTGGTTTACTTTGGACTTAATCATTTTATTGTTGTTGTTGGATAGCGCCACTGAAAAAAAATAAAAAATAAATAAAAAAAGAATTATCAAATTAAAATGCATTTAAACTTTGCAAATAAAGCCTTTTTTTTTTTGTGTATTCTTCAGTAAGAGAGGATGGCCAAAACAAAATATCGGCATGTGCTGGAGACTTAACGCCGATAACTCATATGCTAAAAAGGGCAAATATCGGCCAAACGATATATCAGTCTAGGTCTACTGCTAATGATGCTTTTTCAAATGTGCTTTGCAAATAAACCTGACCTTGACTTATTCTGTGTTTTACAATAGTGGCATCAAGAAAAAAAGGAAGGAGTTGCCCATGTTAAAATGTTCTTTCATCAGCTATCTACATTTATGTTTTTCTATTCCTCTTGACAATGAAACTCCAACAAAAATCACTGTAATGCCTATAGTACTGTGCTTTTGTGCTGGGGGCGGCCCTGTAGTCACAATATATACGGCGACAATTGTGAATTATCATTTGAGTAGGTGCAACAAATGACTCCGCGGTGTCCTACTTTTAAAGACATATTAGACACTACAATGCTGCGGGCCACGAGGAGACGGAGCGAGCCGAGGAAGTACAATAAAACCAAAAGTGTGTGGAGCGCAGAGGGGAGTGAGGAGAAATGAGGAGACGAGAGGATGGAGGGAATTATATCAAATGAGGAAGGGCAAATAAGAGATAAGAGCTTGTAAAGTAGAGTAACACTGGGCAGGCCCATCTGCTCACACATCAGCTCTGAAGCAGTAACAGAGAACAGGCCATTCCTGAGCAAAAGCTGAAGTGATCAAGTCTTTAGCACAATGTTTTCTGCTGTAAGAGAAGTGAGGAGAAAAATAAAAAGAACATTTCTGCATTCTAAGTCTAACTGTTTGGAGCTAGTATAGTCCTGGTTTAGTCCCGGTTTAGTCCCACTTTAGTCCTGGTGTAGTCCCATTTTCGCCCCGTTTTCGTCCCGTTTTCGTCCCGTTTTCGTCCCGTTTTCGTCTCGTTTTCGTCTCGTTTTCGTCTCGTTTTCGTCTCGTTTTCGTCCCGTTTTCATCTCGTTTTCTTCTCATTTTCATCTCGTATTCATCTCGTTTTTGTCCTGGTTTCGTCCCGTTTTCTTCCCGTATTCTTCCCGTTTTCTTCCCATTTTTGTCTCGTTTTTGTCCCGGTTTCGTCCTGGAGTAGTTCTGGTTTCAAAATGGTTTAGTCCCGGTTTAGTCCTGGTTTAGTCCTGGTTTAGTCCTGGTTTAACGTTGGTTTAATGTTGGTTTACTTTGGACTTAATCATTATACTATTACTCGTCAGTGTTGGATAGTGCCACTCCAAAGAGAAAAAAAACCTGTCCCTGATTACTTTTTTATACTACAAAGCAAAAACTACATGCTATAAACTAACTTGTCTTTTCAGGGTCTATATTACACTATTTTCTGATCTATGTTCTAATGTTGTTTCCTCGTCACAAACAGACCTGGAGTTGTGTTTTGTTTCATTCACACATGTTTAAAATACATAAACCTGCAGATTAGGCTGAGTTCTTCTCTCAAACTGACCTTGAATTTCTAATCTTGATTGAACAAAAGCGATAAGGAGCTGTTAAGATAAAAAACACCACTTGAGCTTTGGAGATGTAGACAGACTAATAATAAAGGGTCAAACCTGTGTGAATGAAACAAAACACTACTCCAGGTACGTTTTTGAGGAGGTAACAACATTATAACATGGCTTAAAACCAAGATTAAGATGGGGAAGGCAATGCAAAAGATTTGTTGAACCCCATTGATTATTGAGTTATAATTAAATGTTCTGCTTTGTCAGTATGTCCCAGTGGTGGTGTAAAAGTCTCAGGCCCAGATTCAGGAATAATTAAGTACACTCTGATATAGTATTGACCTTATTCTGCCCCGCCCACTTTTGTCTCTAAACCTAAAGATGCTAAACCTTCATTTCAGTGGAGAATCTGAGAAAAGTACTGATTTGTGTAAAGTGTTCTAAGTTCACGTGACCAACAAGTCAACAAAACAAAGCACCGATTCTCTGGAGGCTTTAAAACAGCTTTGTAGTCCGTATAGACCTTATTTCCTGTCAAGATCAGCCTCAATGAAGATGGCGGCGCCCACGGCAACCTCCCGAATGAGGTGAATATGATATTTCTGGCTGTTTTAATAGAAAATCCTCTCTTTGCGCAAAGTCTCACAAGCTAACGTCTTAATATCTTTGACGCACATTGGCTTTCTTGCTATAGGAGAAGTAAGAAGTAAGAAAACACCTGACATTTTTATCTCCGAGGCGAGCATTAATTTGAAGCGAATAAATAGGCAGAGGTGACAGGGTGTCATCAAGGTGCAGCTGGGAGAGACTTCCACGTCGTCACACCTGCTCATTTCTTCCATGTGACAAGGTCGGAAAAGTGATACCGGAATATGCCCGAGTAAGAGCTGGGAATGTTAGAGAAAGAACTGCCACAGAATGTCTGGGTTTTTCCTAGTGAAGCCTCTGTGCCAAAGTGACCCATTTTTCTCACTCTTCCGCCCAACCTCTCACTGATACAGCTGCCCCAAATTCTTCACAAGGAAAAATATGCATAAATGTAATTAAAATGGTCAGGATACATTGGCGGTATATTCTTTTTTTCCGACGCGTTAGTCCTTGAGTTTGTTTGGACCCAAGTGGGATGAGGTCAGTCTTCATCATAGTGAGAAAATGTCACAGTGGAGACGGTAAATTACAATAGCCCAAATGAACTTTCTCTTTAAAGGACAAGGTGCAATTGAAAAGATGTTTTAACAGTGAGCGTGTGTGTGTTTATGCTCCAGATCACGCACTCGTTTCGAAGCATTTTCCCTCATTCCCTGCTAAACAAAACCAAATTAACTGCTTTCCTGTAATCTCTCTTTATCGAAATTGTTTCCATCATGGCCATCAAAGCGCTTTTAATATTTCATTCATGGCATAATGGAGTGATTTTGAGAAAATTTCAAATGATAGGGAAGGCTTTTGCAGGGAAATATAGTGGAGTGGTCCAAATTGTATAACCATGCAAGATAGCAAGGGATTTAGTTAAATATCTTCCAATTACAAAAGTCCCCGGAGCCATTGATTATGCAGTGTTCAGACATGCACCCGAATCGTACCAGGTTGTTAACGCAAGATGCTCAGCTCCCAGACTGCAGAAAGATGAGTTCTTGTTTACTGAGGTCTGAACTATAGCGCGTGGTTCTCAAAGCGCGGTACATGGCACACAAGCTTGCTCTGGTGCTTCGTAATAATGTTTCTTTAATGTCGAGGCTGCTTAATTCACAGTTTGGGTCTCCTTTGGGAAAGTTCTTGGTTAGAATTACTGCGGCGATGATGTAATCCTGTTTCAGACCTGGTTTAGCCTGAATTTTTGCCTGGGGTCCAGAATACTCACTTCTTCAATACTTTACGAAGAGTCTGGTCACTGGTGACTCTCGTCGTTTTCAAATGGCCGTGATTGACAGGTGGTTTAAAAAATATCACACGAGGCTGAAAAACATGGTGGATTTCTGCAGAATCAATGGGCGAAGAAGTAAACTCTGACTCTGACTCGGACTATGTCTCTCTGGCCTGGGAACGCCTTGGGGTCCCACAGGAGGAGCTCGAGGACGTGTCTGGGGTGAGGAAAGTCTGGGAGTCCCTGCTTAGACTGCTGCCCCCGCGACCCGGCCCAGATAAGGGGAAGAATATGGATGGATGGATGGATGGATGGATGGAGGTGACCAATGAGCTCCTTGTCCTCATTGGATCTGATTGCACGATTATGTTTGACTGGGTTTTGGATGAGACAGAGGATGTGGGGACCAGACTGATATATAAAAAACACACAGAAATGTCAGTCTGGATCTGCAATCCTCATTTAGACCTAGTATTGAAAAAGCCAAATCACTTAAATTTGGTAGGAAAAGTTTGAGAGCGGCTGATGGGATGTCCTCATAACTTTTTTGACAGAAAGTTATGAGGACATCTCATCAGCCGCTCTCAAACTTTGAGTGTGTTTTTTGTACATTTTAAATCATTGGAGTGTTACGCAACTTTGTCATCAAGAATTTAGAGCCATAAGTGGTTCTTTAGCCTGTTCGACCTCTGATTTCATAAGGTCATTAAAGGAAGACCAGGAGATTTTTTTGGCATAATCGCTTTGAATGTGATGTTGTCTTGTCATTTCCCACAATATGCAATGGATTTAATGTATACTACTTATAATTTTTATTGGTCAAAAAGTGCATGAAGTACCCAACATAGAGAAAACACCAATCTAAAAGGGGCTATTAGATAAAAAATAATCTGTAGAATAAGGATTTAATACAGTTTATTATTTTAGCAACAAGTGTCTTTTGAGGTACAGGAGGTTGCAGACCCCTGACATAAAGTCATAAGGCCAGCAGAGGGCAGTGTGCACAGTGCAGACATTACCTGGCTGGAGAAATCACTGCTTTACCGGAGTAAGCATGAACAGTACAAAAGCAGTATTTAATCTCACATAAACTTCATGCCTAAAAATATATGCATAGACAAAAAATATACGTAAAAACAGCTGAAAATAAGATGCAAAGAAAATATCAATATAAATGAATGAATCCCCTACTTTACTACTCCACTACTCCCAAATTAGCGAGCACCAAATTATATTATCATAAGACAGATTTGTGAATGTACCAGACCATTCTGCTTGTACATCAGGAAGAAGGAGCCGATTCCTCCTGTCACTCCCGCTCGTGTGTGTGTGTTGTGTGAGTGTGTGTGCGTTTGTATGCTCTTGCCGTGCACCTGCTGTCACCCACGTGGTAACAAACGAGGTGCATAAGTCATCTAGTGAGAAGTAGTTGCTAATAGGACGGAGCCTGTTCCCATTCCAGTCCACAGATGCACGAGGAGTACACACACACACACAGACACAGACAGACACACACACACACACACTCTGTACCTCTCACACATGCACATACACACACCCATCTATGCAGCCAATGAGCTATGGCCTTATTACACACCTATGTTCCTGCGGCCGCTCTCCCCCCGTAAACGCACCAGCACTATTTACACCCTCTGCAGTCATCTGTCTTGGCGTTCATACATCACGCTATCTTCACATGGCCGGGTTGTGTGTTTATTTATCTGAACTGTGTAATTGTTTTATACAGTACTCATAAAGTTGTGACACTTTAAAAGATGCAATAAAACTAAAAATAAGAAACTTTTCTTCCCATGGAGCTCTCCAGACTCTAGCAGACTCTAGCAGTTTTGGAGCTTTTTTTTTCGCACTAGAACTTAAGCAAATGAGTGACACTTGTCTTGGTATTTGTAAGTTTTGTTGAGTACTGTATTTTCCATATTAAGACGCACAAGCCAAAAAATGCATAATAATAAAAAAACATATATAAGTCGCACTGGACTATAAGTTGTTTTTTTGGGGGAAATTTATTTTACAAAATCCGAGACCAAGAACAGACATTTTATCTTTAAATCAAGTTATAAAATAATAAAATAGAGAAGAACAGGCTGAATATCAGTACATCACACTAACACAACACATTTATATTTATTCAGCTACATGAAGCACAGACAGAACTGAGCATGTGTCTGGTTTGTTAACGTAAGATATTAACAGTTAATCACAGAACTTAAGCATAAAAACTAAGCAATAATTTTACTCTGGATTTCACTCCAAATCACTAAATCCATTGAATTCTTCATCCTCGGTGTCGCAGAAAACAATTTTCTTTAATGGGGCATTTTTGTTCAGTCTTTCTCAGATGTCTTTTAAATTACCGTAATGTTTTTTTTACAATTTTCAATGGTACAGGAGGAGTAGACACTGGTACAAGTCTAGAGTGGCCTCGCACGGCTGTCACTGTGACAATAACGAACATGTGAAATTATATATTTGAATAATTTCATGTTTAAGTCACACCCCTGGGCAAAGTATGAAAAAAGTGTGATAGTCCAGAAAATACGGTACATATAATACTAATGTAATGGATTTATATAGAACCTTTCAAGACACTCAACGATCCTCCCTGTCCTTGGGTAGACTGACATAAACAGGTCTGTCTGCGCCATTGGCCCCTCTGATCACCACCAACACACAACACATTCATACTAGGCACAGGGGCGAAGTGTCTTGCCTAAGGACAGCTGTCTCTCATTCACGTACTACCCAGGCTCTGCTCTGCTTATCTTCTGAGATCAGACCAGATCGGACATTGCTACACAGCTCAATCTTTATAAAGAACACAGAAGATCTGGTTCAAAGTGAATCGTAAAAACAAATTAAAAATATATTGCACATTTAACATATGCAGACACTAACGGCAATGTCTTGTTGTTTTTATATTAAAATGATAACTATCCAAATCCAGTACATTTTTAAACTGTCAGCAACTCTAATCATTATCATAAAATAATCATTAACCGCAATTATTTTGTCTCTGATAATCGTGACGTCAAAAAACTTCAGTATCGTCTCTTGCCGAGTTGACATGTATCTGTCTGTTAGGGCCACAGAGTATTAAGACAAGGGAAAGTTGAAGTTTTGAAACTGATATTCTCCCTCGGATAAGTCAAAAAAGGTGATGCAAGACTTATTAATGCACAGACATGAAGGATGGATCAGCGGTGGAGACACTGGGGTCTGTTTAGTGTTTGTAATGCAATCTGTGAGTGGTACTGGCGGAGACATACACACACTTTTAAGACCTAATTTAGGCATTTGGGCAACAAAACACAGACAGGACAGCAGCAGAATATCACAAGGTACAATGTGAGCTGCTGCTATCCACCAATGTAATTACTGTTTTAATTATCATGCAAAAAAATGCCCAAATTAAAGGTGCAGTGTGTGGCTTTTCTAGTGAAGGGTACGCCACCTGCTTATAGTGTTCTGCAGTAGATATGTTTGCTAGTTCTACGGTGTGAACTGTGATGAAGAAGTAAGACCACAGTAAACACGTGTCTCTCGTGTTTGTGGACAAGCCGCACATGTTTCGTTAGCTTAGCATCTCTGATTAACTGTTAATATCTTACGTAAATACACCAGACAGATCGTTGTCTGTGTTACATTAGCGTGCTGTACTGCTATTCATCCTGTTCTCTATTTTATCCATCCATTTTCTTCCTCTTATCTGGGGCCAGGTCACAAGGGCAGCAGTCTAAGTAGGGACTCCCAGACTTCCCTCACCCCAGACACGTCCTCCAGCTCCTCCAGTGGGACCCCGAGGCGTTCCCAGGCCAGAGACATAGTCCCTCCAGCGTGTCCTGGGTCTTCCTCCGAGCCTTCTCCCGGTGGGACAAGCCCAGAAAAACTTCCTAGGGAGGAGTCCAGGCGTTCTCTAATTTATTGTTATTATTATAACTTGCCTTTAAAGATAAAATGTCTGTTCTTGGTCTCAAAAAATGCAACTTATATATGTTTTTTTCTTCATTATTACACATTTTTTGTCTAGTGTAGCTTATACTCCGGAGCGACGTATAGTCCAGAAAATACGACATATAGGATTTATTTCACTATGATTGTTTTCATAGTTAAAAATATATATTCTAACTGAGTGGGCACAGATTTGACTAGTAACATGGCCTAGTAACATCAGCCGCTTTTATTACCACACTGCGTAGCACTGTATGCAAAGTAATAACATCTCCAGGGACACAAGGAGGTAGCGAACCCTCCACCAAAAGGTACATAATACAGCTTTACATCCAGGACCAACAAGGTTAAACTTAGAGAGTTGAAGGACCCTGTGTTCCTCTGATGGTTTCCCAGACCATGGACTAGTATTTGGTTTTCTGAAACTGAAGAGCTGGTGATGTTCCAAAGCTAAAGCGCTTTCTAGACCTTGCCTCCACCCCTTAGTGCTCACTGTTCAGTAAAAGTCAAATCAAAATTGACTCTGGCCTTTGTGTAAACTCAGCCCAACTGTCTCCCCAGTAAACTTGAACTTCTTTCTTCTTTAAAATAACAGGCCAAGTGCTATACAATCAAACACACTAAATACCCAAGTTTCCACTACGCTACAAAAGTCAAATTTCGGTGCTGCGGCATAACCGATGGTAACGTGCAAATGTAAAAGCGGCTGAGGAGGTTACTCTGAAAAGTTAGCTGGCATTTTTGTTGTAGAACTTTCTCTCTGTAGAGCCAAAAGTCAGCCATCACACTAAAAAGTAAAAGAAGACGAGTACTTTTGTTGTTGTTTCCATTAATAACGGAGGTCAAACAGGGTAGGAGCCGTTTTCAGCTACTTTGGGCCTGAAGGGAAGTCGACCTTGACCCACCGCGAGCAGAGTCGGTTGCGAGGCTGACACTGGCTGAGATGTTACAGACGCCCATTCTCATTAGACAGGGACAGAAATTAAAACATAAAACTTGCTAGACCCAATTAGCGCTGTGCAATTAATAGAATTTTAATCAAAGCTGACTGATGATTGAGTCTTTTTAATCATAAGGTCTCTATCATAACCCTCTGTCAGTGAAGCGATGCCGTTTGTTTTTGACTATTTTTGTTGTGACGCTGATTAAAAGTAGACAAAATTTCACAGGTTTCAACCGGACAGTGGGTTTGAAATTGGGACGTTTCAGCTGCCATTTTAAATCTGAAGGTATGCACCAAGAAGCGAGGATTTACACCGTCCTGAGCGAGAGTTATGGTCCCACGATCCTCTACATTTGGTTTTCTTTACAGCTCCTGCCCCTCGTGACCAATGTGATAGGGACACCATATTGGCAGTGGTGAATTAGTGGTAATGAGTGTCTTCTGGAGGTTTTTTTTTGTCTTCAAATGAAATCGCAGACAATGATTTATTAAAGTTAATCCGATTAGGTTTAAGAGTAAAAATTGTGTAGATTTGGACGTAACGCTGCAATATCTGGACATCTGGTTTACTTTTCACCTTCTTATATCATCAAAAAGAGTCCCTGGAGATGTTTGTGAAAATAGATTTTATCATAAATCCCTGTACCTATAACATTTACTGATATTGATCCAGTGAAATTGATGAAAACACTGGCGACGATGAACTCGATGTGGTCTCGCTAATGTGCAGCCTGTTAGCAGCTAAATCAGCTAAATTTAACTTTAGTTTGGGATTTTATTTTCTACAATTGACATTTCTGAGCAGTCCATTAACATTAAGCAAATTAAAGTGTTTAGCGAAAAGAATCTGGGATCGTTTCTCTTCAAACTTCCCCTTCCCTCTCTCTCTTGGCCTGATTAATAGAGTATAATGCTAATGACAATACACAAATGTACAGTTTTGGAATCGTTATGAGACAGTGGCAGAATCATTCAAATAAAACCAAAAAAATAAAAAATAAAAAACAATAGCAATGTAAAAATACATTCACAGCTTAATTAATGTACGGTTGATTAGCTGCTAGCTCGTTTAGCTGCAGAAATCCGCTTCTCTGGTGAATCTGGAGCTTTGTAAATCTGGGAAAAGGCGCAGGCTTTCTTCCACCCTTATTTATGTGTACATCCCGGTCCAAAATAATAATCCACAATCTCTGAAACTCCCATAAACTTTGTTCGTTTCAGTGACACAGTTAGTTTCTATGGGAATTCTCAGGCGTCACCACTGCCATCGTGGGGTTTGGTGTGGGGTATAGGGAGCTTTTTAGGACCAGTTTGTTGGTCTTATTCCGCCCCGCCCACTTTTTTCCGTAAATCCTTCCTTTGTAGTAGCACTTCCGGTTAACTGAGAATTTTCGGAAAAGTTTTGGCGCTAAAATGTTACATAAAGTAGGCTGGTTTGTGTCAAATGTTCAGTGTTTATGTCTGTGTAATCCCTCAGTCGTCCAGGTCTGATCCACAGCAAAAGACGAAGTTTAAATCTGTCAACTGGACAAATCGTTGTAGGCGTCTTTTGCTATATTCAGTGTTTATGTGCAACAAGAAGTCAACACTGCAGCGATTCTCTGGGAAGCTTCAAAATGGCTCTGTAGTCCAAATAGAACTTATTTGCTGTCGTGCAAAATAATACAACACAAATGACAATGGCGTTGCCCACAGCACTTCCAGGATAAGGTGAATATACTTATATATTATCAGATTACCTGCTAAATCTTGTGTCTATTCATGAAATTCATATTGCAAGTGAGTTGTATTTGTTTAGAATAAGACAAAGTAAAATTTATTTGAAAATTGTGATCAATCAGTATGAGGAAAGGTTTTTTTTGCCCAGTCCTGGACTCAACTCTGAAAGATACAGCAAACATGAAGGACAGCAGACAATATCTCCAATAATACTGTACAGTTTATTTAATAGGCCTAAGTATTAATTAGAAAGCCATAAATCACCACTTCCATTGAGTTAAATAAAGAAAAATACAGGGTGATACTTTGAGAATTGGTTTATTCTGAATCTGCCCTCGTTTCTGCTTACACGCTGCCTCGTAATTAGGTACCTGCTCTCTTCTATGTTAAAATAGCTTTGTTCTCTCACCTACACCTGTCAGCTCCCTCACCCCTCCTCACTACATCACCTTCCCTCCTTTTTCCTCCTACTTTCTTTCCGAGCTCGGCCTGACCCATCCCTCCTTTCCCTCGCCTCCTCCCCTCTCCGGGCCTACAAACTTTCATCATATCCCACTCAGAGCTTGATCTATTAATCTCTGCGCGTTCTCACCCGGCCTTACCTATCCCCTCGGCTCCTTTCCTCCCGTTGCTCCCTCCCTCCTAGCCTCTTCTTCTTCTCACCCTATTTTCGCAGCTATACGGCACCTGCTGCCGGATCTGTCTAGACCGGCAAAAGCAATGAGGATAGAGAAAGTGGGAGGAGTAGTAGAGACATGAAGAAGAGGGTGGATGGGTGAATGAAGCCAACTCACTAGCAGAGATATAAAAAAGGCTTTGTGGTTTGGAGTGATCGTTTTTCCAAAGAGAAAAACATTTCGTCGTTTCTTTTGAGGTGTCAGATGTTTTGCTCTAAATTGTTGGACGCCTTTGCAATACCAATCACCATTTCACACCTTTGTCCACTCATCTGTCATTTAGAGTCCAATTGAAGCCGGCTTTTGAGGAGATGTGAGAACACCCCTGCCGCTGTGTGAAAGACAGTCTTCTGGTAAATGGAGCTACGGACTCGTATTCACAATCTTTTCTGTCACATCTGGGCCGTCTTTGAGGAATCCGCAGTTCTAAGTTCAAGGTCACGTTCAAATCTGGACCAGGACGACTGAGAGATTAACACAGACAAGATGAGTCTAGATTTTTAGCTTTAGTTTTAAGTCACGCTAATGTATTTTGCCGGTACTTTCTGAAACCATGGGACAAAGTAAGAGAGAAAACTGACCTTCTTCATAACTGTCAAGTACAATACGCTCATCGAAAACTGTAAAATTGATGTTAGCTTAACAACACAGCTCCTTTATGAGGGTTTATGTTTTTAGGGACATTCATTTTTCCTGAGACTGATCCTAACCTTAAAGGGCTCATATCATCCTATTTTCTGATCTATGTTGTAATATTTCCTCATTGGAGCTGCGTTTTGTTTTATTCGCACGTTTGACACACAAACCCTGTATATTCACCCTGTGTGGACAAACCCCAGCCCTGAAGTCAATGTTTGGACACGTCTGCTGCACTTTTTATTTCCCATGCATGGACTGTATAAAGAAGTGGACTAAGTGAGTGTGACGTCACCCGCAGCGTTCGGCTCCAGTCAAAAGAAGCTCATCGAGGCTAGAGCAGTTATAGCGGCCAAGTTCCATATTAGGAATACCGACCGCCAGTTTAGTAGGAACCAAAGAGCCAATCTGGAGCGAGGCTGTTGAAGGTCACGCCTGTTGGTTTAGCAGGAGGTACCTGCTGGAAACATTTTACACCAAGGGCCACATATTGAAACATATTCCAAGCAGAAGGGCAGTACAACAAGTCGTTCAGATGGATGTCTTTTACATAGTTTTGATAGAGCTGGAGCATCTTTAATAAGGTTTATCACAATGCAATAAGATGTTATACAGGTTATAGGGGTAGAGATATTTATATTTGCTGTAAAAAGTTCTACCTATCACCATTTGGGCTAATTCAGCAAGAAACCTGAACAACAAAACTTGGTCTGGGGTCGAAATTTGCCTCTAGGTCATAGTTTGGACACTCCTGATATAAAGTATAAGGTAAATGGGGACAAACAGCTGGATTACATCTTTCACACGCACACGTTGTTTGGGGAGCTGTGGCTGTGTGCTGGTGTGCTGGTGTGGAGTCGCTGTGAGCATCTGACAGAGGGAGGTGTCCTGTCTGTCTGTAACAGGATGTGATAATTAACCTTTCTCCCACTGAGTGCTGCTATTAAAGCTACGAAAGCCTGAGTTTTATCCCCCAACACAACACATTACACAAGATGAACGCACATTAAGCAGAGCAGCGGTTCACAAAGAGGTCATCATCGTACCGATACCTGTCCACATGTGTGTAACTATCATTTACTAACAACTGTCAACTTGATATGAGAGTACTCTTTTGACCTTATTCTTACCCATGCACTTTTGCCTCTAAATGCTCCAAACTGCGCTTTCTCTGTGGTGGCACTTCAGATTAAGGGGGAATCCCATTCATTTAAATGCAGAATTTGGAGAAGTTTTGCCGCTAAATTATGCACCGATTCTGTGGGAGGCTTTAAAACGGCTTTGTAGTCCCTATAGAACTTTTTTTGCAGTTAAGATCAGCAGCCCCATGCAAAATAATACAATCCGAATAACGATGGCAGCGCCCACGGCAACTTCCAGAATAAGGTGGATATAGATTTAATGGCATAACATGTCAGTCTATCGAGGGAGTTTGAGAGTTTCAGTGTTTTTATCAGTAACAATGCAGCTCATCGAGGCTAGCATTTAAAAGGGCAAATTTAGAGCTGAGTTCAATATTTGGCATTGTGACTGTGAGTGTCATAGCAACCAAAGAGCCAATCCGAAGCGAGATTGTTGAAGGTAACTCCTCTTCCCGTCCGCACCGCTGGTACGGCACTAAACTGATTCAAGTCCTATCTAGAAAACAGGAGAAATGTGTCTCAGATAAAAATGTCCCTGAGCTGTGGGGTGCCCCAGGGGTCAATTTTGGGACCCTTGTTGTTCAATCTGTACATGCTGCTGTTAGGCCAGTTAATACGGAGCAACAATGTGTCCTACCACAGCTCTGCAGATGACACTCAGATCTATGTCTCACTGCAGCAGGTGAATATGGACCAGTGGATTCACTCTGACACTGCATCCAACAGATCAGTGTGTGGATGCAAAACAACTTTCTCCAGCTAAACTCAGACAAGACTGAAGGGATAGTCTTTGGTCCACAGAAACATAGAGAAAGTGTCAGCAGTCACCTCCAGTCTCTTTCTCTAAAACCTTCAAATCAGACTAGACATTTAGGGGTAATAATGGACTCAGACTTGAACTTTAACAGCCACATCAAATCAATAACATCTGCAGCTTTCTACCATCTAAAAAACATTGCAAAAAACAAAGGTAAACTGTCAAAGGCAGACTTGGGGAGACTTATCCTGCATTTGTCTCCAGTAGGTTAGACTACTGTAACGTCGTGCTCACTGGCCTCTCCAAATGAGCCTTAAGACAGAACAGTACATCCAGAACGCTGCTGCTCGGGTCCTGACCAGAACCAGGAAGTACGAGCACATAAGTCCTGTGCTCAGGTCTCTGCACTGGCTTCCTGTAGGTCAAAGAATAGACTTTAAAGCAGCTCTGCTTGTGAACAAGTCTCTTCATGGCTTAGGTCCAAAGTACGTCTCTGACATGTTAGTGCCATATGAACCATCTCAGACTCTGAGGACTTCAGGGACCGGCCTCCTGCTGGTGCCCAGAGTCAGGACTAAACATGGGGAATCACCATTTCAGTTTTATGCAGCTAAAACCTGGAAAAATCTTCCTGAAGATGTGAGACAGGCCTCTACTTTAACAATGTTTAAATCCAGGCTCAAAACAGTTCTGTTTATCTGTGCATATGATTGAAAGGTTTTTATGCTGCACTCTTTTGTTTTAATGTTTTAATGTCAATTTTATGATGATTATTTATGATTATTTATGTTTTGATTTGTGTGATTTTAATGTCTTTCTTATTCTGTAAAGCACTTTGAAATACTTTGTGTACGAATTGTGCTATACAAATAAACTTGCCTTGCCTTGCCTTGCTGGT
Source organism: Periophthalmus modestus (assembly GCA_019594935.1). Lineage (NCBI taxonomy): Eukaryota > Metazoa > Chordata > Actinopteri > Gobiiformes > Gobiidae > Periophthalmus > Periophthalmus modestus. The sequence continues at coordinate 31,018,254 of JAIEZT010001373.1, read as the reverse complement.
TTAACAGGGAGCAGGCTTTTAGCAATGCAGTCAATCAAACCTATTGCTAAAGCTAGTGGGAGGAACCTCTGGGAAAGGAGGTCATTATTAACGTTTATATCTTGATTTACAGAAATAACAGTGAAATAAAAACACCAGGATCATTTAGAGCGGGTTAATACGAACATTTTAAGACTAAAATGCGGAGAGAGGGGCCACAGTTTTCCAATAGAAAGTGAATTGGAGCCAGAGTCGATGGAGCTGGAAGCACGGCCCTGCTCACTTCCTATATGTGACATGGCAGCTAGCAGGTTAGCTATGTTATATATACAGTCTATGATCACGATAGTCCAAATATAACAATATAACATCCACAGACGACACAGTTTCAGGCCGTAACTCCCCCTTTTGGCAGAACTAAGTACAGCAGCAGTGTAAATTCTACCTCCTCAGTCCAGTACCTTCAGATTGAAAATGAACAGATCTCCACCAAACACCTCAATTTCAAAAACATTGTCCATTGAACATTGTGAATCTTCTCTACCATGTCTACAGTTGTAATTTAAAACCTTTTACCCTGAGAAAGTTGTGGTTTGATGTTAGGTGATATTTTAGATTGAAGTAACGTTCTGCAGTTCATCTGGAGTGTAAATACCCAGAGAGAGAGGCAGGTTTTCCTCACATGTGGTACGAGTGCAGCCGGACGGTGAGACAGAGACAAGCTGGGACAACCTGACAGTGGCAGCTTCTGATTCACTGAGGACGAGTGTGTCCACCTGCTGTCCTTATGCTGGATACTGTACTTCATGCACTTTACTCAAAGGCATTTCGCAGTCATATTTCTATGTATTTATGCTAATGTGTTTTGGATGTTAGCCCACATATAATTAATTTACATGATTGCTAATTCTGTCAATATACTTCTCTATAAAGTCAAATGAAAACACAATTTCATTTGATGAGATGAGACTTAAGCTTCAGTCGTGTTTCTTTTCATCAGTTTTCTCAATACAATATGAAAGTGTGTAAATGATTAAAGACGCCATATTGTGCTTGTGTCTGTTATGTTATAATATTAGACACTCCTGGATTATTCTTTTATAATTTGAACATTTTAAATCGTAATATTCATCTAAAATGACAAAAAAACATGTCTTCACAATAATCGCTGCTCTGCTGGATCTTCGACTTTGACCATGTTTAAATCTAAGCTCCAAACGCTTCTGTTTAGCTGTGCATATGACTGAAAGGTTTTTATTCTGCACTTTTCTCTTTTAATGTTACTTTTATGGTGATTATCTATGTTTTGATTTGTTTCTTTCTTATTCTGTAAAGCACTTTGAATTACTTTATGTACCAATTGTTTTATACAAATAAACTTGCCTTGACAATGAATAGCTGCACATCACAATAGCATGCAGCGTTTTTTGTTTTTTTTTCCCCATTTGTGGCAAAATAGCTATACGATGTTGTCGAAGCTTATGTGTATCATTGATTAAGAAAACAAAATTGGAGAACAAAGCGCAGAGCAGTGTGCGTGTACCAGTGGAGGTGAAAAAGGGAGTGGAGCAATGACGTCTTCAACACCGGAGGATGAATGTGACTCAAACATGCGTGAATCACTCTAAATACAACTTCAACAGGGTCAATGAGAAGGAAACGACAGGGTTCAAAGCTCGAAAAAGTCGATTTTGCTGAATAGTTTGCTTTAAACAGTAAACAGTCACATTTTTATATACAGTGGTCCCTTGTTACATTCTAAAAATAACCCGCAAAGTATTTTTTACAATTATTATATATGTTTTAAGGCTGTAAAACCCCTCACCACACCCTTTATACACTACATACGTTAAAACTTCTGCTGTCGTCCTTATGTTATGTTATGTTCTGTTATCCTTCTTTATGTAACGAATTGAAGATTCATTTATTGCGTAATGGCGCCCCCTACAGCTGCGTAACTTCTACCTTCCTTCAGCATGTCCAGAAATCCAATTTTTTCTGCAATGGTTAGGATCTTCCTCGACCTTTTGGGTGTGACTGCAGGTGTCTTTGTCAGTGCAGAACGTTTCATCGACATTGTGGGTTTTGTCGGGGAGAAAACTTGCAAACATACAGCACTTCAGAGTCACACTGTGATCCAACATTTATGTAAATTTGTCTGACACATTCTGTACTGAAGGAGGAGACACGGCACGGTCTACAGACCAATGGACAGATGGTCTACAGTCCCTCAGCCAATCAGGACGCCAGAACACAATGGTCTACAGTCCCTCAGCCAATCAGGACACAGAACACAATGGTCTACAGTCCCTCAGCCAATCAGGACACAGAACACAATGGTCTACAGTCTCTCAGCCAATCAGGACACAGAACACAATGGTCTACAGTCTCTTAGGCAATCAGGACGCAGAACACAATGCACATCCATATGCTGAAAGAATAGAATTGCACAAAAAAAAAGATGAACCACAATATAATGAGGGACAACTGTAGCGCTTTTCCACCCTCAAACCACTCAAAGTGCTTCATTCACACACACATTCATACAACAGCGTACACAGACACTAGAGACGAGGTGGGATAAGTGTCTTGCCCAAGGACGCAATGACAGCATTCATCTGTGGGAGCTGGAATCGCACCGTCAACCTGCTCAATCAGTGATGTTTACACCAAGAGCAGGATTCGAACCACCGACCATCAGAACAGTGGAGAAACTCTCTATCAACTGAGCTATTTTGATGGAAATTGCCATAATAAATTCTATATACATAAAACATACATACATAAAAGTACATTTCTCTGTAGACCAAAACCAAAGCGTCTCGGTTTTCTGTGCGCTCCATAAAAGAAAGCAAAGGTTTGGCACTCTGGGTAATTAAATGACTAGAGTGAATGCGTTTGGACAACAGGGCGATGGCTGCACACTGAAACACTAAACAAA
>JAIEZT010001373.1:30901052-31015234 GCA_019594935.1 Periophthalmus modestus | reverse complement strand
ATGGATCCATTACAATCTATGGGCGCTCCTCACCTTTTATTTTCTGTGTGTGAGCAGCCAAACCATCAATATCCATCGTGGCAATAAAAAGAGGCACGTTTCCATGGGGACTTCCCACTCCTCCAGCCACACTGATGCCCAGAGGTCATGTGGACCCTACGGAAGCACAAAACACACTTACACCTCTGGACAATAAGTCAAAGAACTGGAAAAAAGTGAGTCATTAATTGTTCTTACCTGTGTGTATTGTAACTCTTCGTGTGTCTATTAAAGCAAAAAGAAGTGTAAGAACATTAGATTGATGGATGGATTAATATGCGTGTTTGGTGTGTATGTTAAAAGGAAATATACGCAAGATTTTGGTGTAGCTCTTATTCATAACGATCGTAATGCTGATTTATTCTTAATGGGCATGAGCGAGAAGCTGTTTATATACAGTGTGGCCCAAAAAGTCACTGACACTTTTTAATCTTCAGTAGCTCCTATAATTCTTAAGTTTATACTCAAATTTCAGCAGTAGATAAACTGAACCTTCCCAGATTTTTGCAATATATACGGTTGTAATTGTTCCTACATTTGAACTTATCACGACTTAAACTAGGGGAAAGTAAAAACTTACCTAGATTTTAAAGTAATTTTTGTCCACCATTTTGGGTTTCACACTGAACAGCCTGATCCAACAACTTTACAGAACATTTAAATCATTTCCAGGGCTTATGGCTCTTATTTGATCCTCGATGGTTTAGTTTTAAGTCGTTTATGGTCTGAGGTTTATTCACAAACACCTTTTCTTTAAGATAGACCCACAGGAAGAAATCAGGACTAGTCAGGTCTGTGGAGATCACATACTGCCCCCTGTCTTTGAAAAACACTTATTATTCCTTTAATGGCATTTACGCTCGGGGCATCTATGGTATTAAAAATGTCGACGGTAACACCGCTGGTTTGTGAATTTGACCCATGTGACTCAAAGTACCACTGTACAATGACGGGTTGTTTCTTGGTGCTGTATTTGCTCATATTAATGTCGGAAGGGTCGTTCTAAACGTGCTGAAAAAATAAAATAAAAAATATTTAGAAACAAAAGTTATGAGTTTTTTTTCCTTCACCCGTCAGTCTGTAGTTGTTGTTACAGTGGGGCAAAAAAGTATTTAGTCATCAATTGTGCAAGTTAAAAACCTTAAAAAAAGATGAGAGAGGCCTGTTATTTTTCAGTTCAACTATGAGAGACAGAATGAGAAGAAAAAAAACATCTAGAAAAATCCCATTGTTTTTTGATTTTTAAAGAATTTATTTGCAAATTGTGGTGGAAAATAAGTATTTGGTCGATAACAAAAGTTCATCTCAGTACTTTGTTTAAATACCCCTTTGCTGGCAATGACAGAGGTTTTCTGTGCGTCTCCACAAAGTTTTCACACACTGTTGCTGGTAGTTTGGCCCATTTCTCCTGCAGATCTCCTCTAGAGCAGTGATGTTTTGAACCTGCCCAGATCGAGGGAGATTATCAGTGGTCTTGCATGTCTTCCATTTTCTAGTAATTGCTCCCACACCATTTCTTCACAGCTGTTGCAGATTCAGTCGTCCGAGCCTGATGCAGGTCACAGTTTTGTTTGTGGTTCCTTTGACAGCTCTTTGGTCTTGGCCATAGTGGAGTTTGAGTGTGACTGTTGAAGTTGTGGACATGTGTCTTTTATACTGATAACGAGTTCAAACAGGAGCCATTAATACAGGCAACGGGTGGAGGACACAGGAGCCTCTTAAAGAAGAAATTACAGGTCTGTGACAACTGAAATCTTGCTTGTTTAGGTGACCAAATACTTATTTTAACGAGGAATTTACCAATTACAATGTGATCCTGGATTCTTTCTATGATGAAAATTACAGCGTCTCTCATCGTTTTATGGGGGAGAACTTGCACAATCGGTGGCTGGACTAAGTGCTTTTCTGGCCCTCTGTATGTTACCATGTGTCTCTCATTTGGGTTGCCAGTCATTTTGAGCCTAAAACGCCTCTCTCTGCTCTGCATCCTCACATCATTAATCAGCGCTCGCCTCTGCAGCTCAGTCAGTGAATTCTGGACGTTCTGAGCTTTCACGAGAGGTACGTGTCCTCTAGGTGAAACATGGCAACCCAGTTTCAATGTGTGGTTGTAATACTGTTATTTTTAAACCGTAAGAGGCTGCACACAGTTATTTTAAATGAGGAGCGTACTCACTGTATCTCCCCTGTTTTATTTTCTGTGTCTCCGCCTGGTGGCCAAGTGATGCGTCACATCCACTGGTTGGTGTCAAGGTTGAACAATCAGAGTCTTCGCTCTGGATAAAACATACTTAAAGTACTCCTAGGTTCACAAAGTACTACTGTTAAAAACCGCAGCACAAAATCAAATCAGCTACTAACTATATTCACAGTAGTAGGTGAGAGGGACGATGCTACAGGGGAAAAACGACACACACAAACACAAAAATATACATACCTGGCTTCGCTGTGAATACTCTACACCAGCTTAAAGCGAGCCACCTCCAAATGAACTATGACGCGTCCATTTCTAAAACCAAAACGCACAATAAAAGCGATGTTTAATGTCCAAAACCAAAATCCGTAAATGAATCTGAATATAAAGACCTGTAGAAGTTTCTCGGCGTGATCCTGGGACGCCGCTCGCACATCCTCCCCATTGATGACAGGATTCTGGTCACCTAGCAACAACCTGCCATCCGAATCTGCTATTCCTCCTCTAATGATATCTGACACAAAGATGCCCGTGTCATTACTGTCAGGGAAAAAAACAGAGGTCAAAGTCTGTGTCTTTTTACATGGTCATAAAATATGCTGCATTAAATAACCGTGCACCTGTTTTGCATAATGTCACACTTCATTGTGTATAAAGGACAGACATGGCAATAAAACCTCCCCTTATAGATGACATTTTATGAACTCTATATGGTCTGCCTCTATGTATTTTAGCAATAATAACATTTAACTGCTAATGCAAAACCCATGTGTGTATTTTCAGGTATTTCTTCTTGGTAAATGGTCAATTGAGAGTGTGCCAGTCTTCAGCTCAGTGGACAAACGCTCTACCAACTGAGCCACTGTCGCCCCGTGGTGTGTGGATGTTTAAGTAACCAAAAGTGCAGACCTTTTGCCCACGATGGTGAAGCCCATTCCCTCTCCGGGCCGCGGCCTCAGCTCCAGACTGAAGACGTCCCACAGGTCCTCCTCCCGGTAGGCCTCCTGGTGTCTGAACACACACAGAGACACCCTCTGCGTGATCAGGCGCAGCACTCCGATGGCCTCGTCGTGAGTGGCCTGTCGTAGGTCGATACCGTTCACCTGTATGACACAAGGAGAACATTATCACACAATGCAAAAGAATAATATATGACACGTTAAAAGACTCATATAACTCTACACTCTGATCTATGTTATAATGTTGTTTCCTCGTCACAAAACAAACCTGGAGTTGTGTTTTTTTTTCTTTCATTCACACATTTTTAAACCACAAACCCTGCAGATTTAAGCTGAGTTCTTCTCTCAAACAGAAAACACCCTGTTCCACCTTGTGATATCATCATGTGGTGATACAGGAAGTGCTCCGCTGTGTTTTAAAACTCCACCTTCACTAGAATCATCTGGATGATTTCAGCTCTGGGATTGTCAATCTCTAATGAACTGTCACTTATTTTTTGTAAAAAAAAAGTCAGATTTATGGTATATAACTGCTGCCTTTTCAGTGTGATAATAATATTATATTGTTCTAGTCGTTATCGATGCGTTTAACTCACAAAAGACTGATGCAAAGTGAATTATGCACAATTTTGCAGGTGCATTGGGGGTGTAACTGTAAATGCATTTTTTTCACTGAGGCAGTCCCCTTAACTTATATAAGGGAAGCGGAAGGAGCTGTACTCAGACCTGAGGAAGGGTCAGAGACTGAAATGTGTGAATAAAAGTGAATCAAGAGTGAGACAGTGTGCGGGAGTTTTTCTTAACCTTTGAGACTAATAAACCAGGATTAAGCTATTTTTGAGAGGTGTTAACAGCATTAAAACATGACTTAAAGCTCATTAGAATCCATTTTTGGGACGTTTAAGTATTAGTATAATTCACTTTGAAGTATCTATGTGCTTAAGCATATGTCAGTAGTGCTATCTCAGTTGTGGGATAAAAAAATCTGTGTTTGGTAATATCTTTTTTATACGTGTCTTCTATTTGATCTTGTTTTATATTTTATCTATGCTGCACAATATCACCAAAGCACATTCCTAGTTTGTACATTTCTGTTCACCGACAATGACAATAAATCCTTTTCTTACTCTGACAAAATCAGGACAAGGTCAAACAAACATAAAATATACAGGGGCGCGCTCATTGAAAATAATAAATAACACACATTATATCAGCACAGCCTTGTATCTCTGTGGTGGAAGGTTCAGTAGTTAAACAGTTTGAAGATCTTAAGGTCTAAAAACTCAAGAAAAAATACAAAATGGATTTAACCAGCATGTTTTCAGGAGCCTGTGATCAATCTGAGTGTTCAAGGTCCTGTTTAGGTGTTTGATTTTCAACAAAAATGAAAACTAAATGAAGCGAGTGACTGTAATTTATGTGTGAGAGACTTTTTCAACAGCAATAAATCAGCTCACCTGCTAAATCAGTTCTTACGGTCAGATTGTGTTAAAATAAAGCTCAGATGAAGGTGTAACAGAGCTTCAGACAGAGACATGCCTATAGTTAGCATCACAACCCCGGGGAATGTCAGTCAGATCAATATACTTTATACTTTATTGTCCCACAGGGAATTCATCTTGGTTAAAGTTTGAACATCTGCAGAACAGGCAATAAGGATAATACAGAAATGACATAAAGGTTAGAAATGCAAGACTTTAACTTAAAATAGTCTATATTTATAATAACCTTTAGCATAAAAACATAGATAAAACATTAAATTAAGGTGTTAGCAGTAGTTATGAAAGTGCTTTAGTGATGGACCCTAGACACAAAGCTCTGCCTGAACCTGGACAGTCCCAGTTTTGAGCCCTGTGTCCCATGCCCCAGCAGGTCTGTCCAAAACCACTGATTTTGTCCCAGTTTTTACAAGAAATGTCCCGGATGTCCCTATTTTTGATCAATTGAGTCCCAGTTTTATGCAAGAAATGTTGTAAGTGTCCCTATTTTTAACCAATCTGATCTCCGCCAGCGAGAAAGAAGAGAATATATTGTAATTTTTTTAGCTAAAATATACTGACCCATAAGTGAGTCATGAATGGATAATTATAAGTTCTTTTGCACAATTTTATTCAGACCAAGCACCACAACTTTGAACGTGTCCCAGTTTTATACAAGAAATGTCCAAGATGTCCCTATTTTTGACCAATCTGATCTCCGCCAACAGGAAAGAGGAGAATATATTGTCATGTTTAAATGCTAAAATACACAAAAATTAAGTCAAAAAATGCGTCAAAAGAAAGTTCCTCAATTATATACTGACCATAAGGGAGCTCGTGAATGAATAATTACGTGTTCTTTTGCACAATTTTATTCATATCAAGCACCACAACCTGAATGAGTCCCAGTTTTATACAAGAAATGTCCCAGATGTCCCTATTTTTGATCAATTGAGTCCCAGTTTTATGCAAGAAATGTTCGAAGTGTCCCTATTTTTGACCAATCTGATCTCCGCCAGCACGAAAGAGTTGTATATATTGTAATTTTTTTAGCTAAAATACACAAAATCATGAGGTCAAGGCAAAAAATGCATTGGTAGAGAACTCCTCTCAGATTGTATACTGACCCATAAGTGAGTCGTGAATGGATAATTACGTGTTCTTTTGCACAATTTTATTCATACCAAGCACCCCGAACTGAATGTGTCCCAGTTTATCCAAGAAATATATCCCAATGTCCCTATTTTTGATCAATCTGATCTCTACCAACAAGAGATAGGAGAATATATTGTCATTTTTTAAGCTAAAATACACAAAATCATGAGGTTAAGGCAAAAAATGCATTGGTAGAACTCCCTCAGATTGTATACTGACCCATAAGTGAGTTGGGAATGGATAATTACGTGTTCTTTTGCATAATTTTATTCATACCAAACACCACAACCTGAATGTGTGAAATTTTGAGACCTCTTTGCAGCTGACATCATCAAACATCAAGTAAATGCAGGATATACAGCTGCACCTCCGTCAGACTCATGTGCATCATCGTGTTTTCAATCTACCTCCAGTATCTGGTCTCCAGCCTGCAGCCTCCCGTCTCTTTGTGCTGCACCTCCGTCATTCACCTCATGGATTATCACTGCCCCCTGGTGGACAAAAACACGACTTCTTTTCTGTTCATAAATAGAATCTGAGCACTGCAGCCTTGTGCTATTAAAACATTTCTCGACAGATTGACTCACCAGCAAAGTGTCACATCCTCCAACAATACTCAGCCCCGAGCCCGAGATTCCCTTTGTGGATTTCTATTGCGGTTTCTTTGCCAGGCACAATGGGGCAGTTTTGTGGGTCAGTGGAGTCAGGCATAGACTTTAGCCTATCAGATAGCATTTTTGTTGTGGAGTGTGCGTTAGGGATTTGCGATGGGGAGGCTGAGGTAGAGAGATTGATGGAGGAATGCGGAGTGAGAGATGTCGGGCATGATATGGAGGTGGGAGGAGGCAGAGAGGGATTCTTGGAATGGCTCCCTGACAGTTTGACAGTGGCCCCATGTTTGCAAATCCGACTGGACACCTGAGTACAGAAAAGACAGCCAGTGTATTACATTATTTAATCAAAAGTGACCTTGTTTTTGCGTGTTTTTGACAGCGTGTCTTGTCCACCTTGTCTACTGAAGATACAGGTTCATCACTCGCTCCGACAATCCTGTCTCCGATCTTTATTTGTCCATCCTAGACTCACACGAGAGCAATGTTGATGTAAGAGAAGAAGTCAGAATAATTATTACATATGCAACCTGTGGGCAAGTGTGTCTTCATAAGTGGGAGCCTAAATCTTATTACTCTTATTACTACTTATTATTACTATAACGCAGCTTTACTTTATGAGGTAAATGTTGTAAGTTTTCACACTGTGCTTATTAACACCAGTATAATGAATAATGATGATTTGTCTCACCTTTCTGGCAGCTCTTTGTTGAAAAGCAGAATCGACAGCAGCTCCTTCATTAACATTATCTTCACCTAAGTACTGACTAAAATCCTTGTGATCCTACATTAGAATAATTAAATTAGTGACGATCAAGATATCAGCTCTAAAATGCATAAATATACTCCACTTTTGCCATCGTTCAGAGTTGGCTTGTACCTGAGGTGAGCTGATGAGCTGGACGTCTTTGTTTGACCCTGTGCATTTTGACTGGCAGTTGGCACTGTCCTCACACGCGTGCTCTTGAACCGTGTCCAGTTTTGACCTAAAGCCGCTTTGTTCCTGGACAACAGCGTCGAAACATGGCATCATTTTCTGTAGATGTTTCTAGTCGACTTAAAAAACAACAGAAGAATGTTACCTAATGAGGATGATCTTGACTTTGGCAGGAGCGTTGTCGATGATGGTGGTGGCGTTCTGGTGGCTGCGACCGTACAAGATCTGACCATTGATCTGAAGTAGAAGTAAGAATAACACGTTTAGTTTATTTAGTTTTGTGCTCAACTGTAAATTTCAGAAGTTAATGTAAAATTTAAATAAGTAGTTAATATTAATATGAGAGAGATAAACAGTATCATTCATTATTAATATTTTGTATATTATGGGATTATTTACCACTATATATTCTGTATTTTTTACCATAATCTATTAATTTTTTTATCAAATTTTTATAGCTTCTATAATAACAAAAACTGGAACAACAAATACCAAATACATAAAAAAAAGGAACCCCAATCCCGAGCTCATGGTGATATCCTACCCCCCGCCCTGGGCTCCACATGTACAACATCAAAACATACATACACTTACACAATACACGTAACTAAATACATACAAATACTCTCACATTCATATATGCATACATACATAGACACAACACACAATATTCATATACACCTATACACTACTATACATACTATACATATCTATCTATCTTATTATTATTATATTACCATTATTACATATTATCTGACATTTATTATTAATACATTATTATTATTATTATTATTATTATTATTATTATTATTATTATTATTATATTTTCTTTTTTTCTTTTTCAAATTAATTACAGGCCCCTCACAGTTCCTCAGCTTACCTTTTAATTTACAGTAGATTTACATTATACTTATTATAAGTTTTTAACCTTGCTTATTTGAGATTATCCAGTTCTACTAAGGTTTTACTCCATAATGAGATAGTTTTGTTTTGGCTCCATGCATTTTAGCTCCTGATAGTTCCATGTTGACTATGAGTCAAGTTGTTAGACCATAATCTTTTGAGGCTATTTTTACATAGTCATTTCCTGCTCGACAATTTCATTTCTCCACAGAATCATGTATAGAGCTGTATATAGAAAATTGAACCTTATCAAATCTCTTCAAACTGTATCTCTTACCTCCAGCAGTTCGTCCCCCTCCCTGATCCTCCCGTCTAAAGCAGCGGGCCCTTCAGGCTCTATGTGCTCCACATAGACACTCATCCGGGCCCTGGAGCCATCCTTGTTCCCCGTGAGCCGGATCCCCAGCCCCTGAGCCGCCGGGTCCTTCTCCAGCTCAATCATATGGAGCTTCCCAGACAAGCTGCCATACCGCTCAAGCATCTTTTCTATGGTTAACAAACAGGAGGCTGTTAGCAGAAGGGGATGATGGGAAGTCACACACACACAAATGGTGACATGCAGCGTGTAATGACCGACACTCTCTGTGGAGGGGAGCGATACACCCTAGAGCTGCCTGTGTGTGTACAATTTGTCTGGAATGAAATGTCAGCCATGTTGAAGGGATGACAGATGTCTGTGTTCCATGTCCCTCCATAATACAGAAATAACTACGCGCATAGGGCACTACTGTTTTAAAATAAGGATATAGGATATTTACTGCAGAGGAAAACTTACTGAACAAACAGTAAATAGTAGCTTCATACACAGACCATTATTAAACTCAAAATTGCATATATTTTGGCTGGGTTCATTAAGCTAAATAAAAAACTGCCCAAGAGCTTGTGTAAACAGCATACATATGTACATAAAGCAGGCCGCTATCTATCTCTACTACAGAATATGCACACCAGATCATCTAATGTTGTAGAAAAGAGATTATCCAGCACAAAAAACTAAAAATCGAATTATACTGTGCTGAAGTAGCTTTGCTTTAAGGTCCACTGTGTAAAAGGAGTCCAAAACCTGCATGTGTCTATGGAGATATAATTGATTTGCCTGAAATTTTCCACAGTTTGACATTAAACCTCTTTATATTGCATTTATTTAATTAAAAAGCATGCACCTCTCAACAGATTTAACGTGTAACTTGGTCAGAGACAATAAAAGTGTAATGTCATATTCACACCTCCATAGAGACAAGCAGACTCTTCACCACGAATGTTCCATAGTGCTCTTATGTCGCATTGTAATGTGTCACACTTACTCCTGCCGGTGTCATCCTCATCTTCTGCTGCCACTTGTGTCTTTGATGGGACATTCAAGGGGCCCCTACAATCCACTCTCTGCAGTGTTGGTGAGGGCACCTTAGGGAGAAGATTCTGCATTATTGAACAGGCAGAGAATGCGACGCCTCAGGGGTCCTTCGGGCAGAACTTGGACTATCCCTGAGGCTCGGGGTTGATGTGCTTGAAGAAGTGTTAGCATAAAAAAACTGAGCAAGATGAATTAATGAACATGGTTTCAATCTAGGTTAAAAATAACATGAAAGATGACCAGAATGGTGTTTTCAGTGAACGTACAAGTACATGAGAAGTAACTTCAAAAGCGTGCACAACCATCTATTTTCAGAGCTTTGCATCTCCATCAAAGAGAAAACAAGGGGTTGAAACAAACAAGGTGGATGTGAGGGATTTTTAACTACAGGGATGTCTGTGTAAATATGAATTATAATGAAGTTTCACAAAGTTGGTTTAGTGTGAACGGTAATGGAAAACAAAAACAGTCAGGCATAGCATTATGGGCACCTAAAGTAGCTCATCTGCTCTTTCAACACCTGTCGCCACATTCCTACTCCTTCATTGGCTCACTTAGTATATACTTTCAAATGGAAATGCCGCCGCAAGAGCAAGAACATTGTGTCCTTGGGAAGGACACTTCACTCACCCTGCCTCCAGTGTCTCTGTCCTGCATCATGTAATATGTATGTGTCTATAATGTATGTTTATTGACATTCCAATGTACCGACAAAAAAAAAAAAATAAAAATGGCAATGTTATGAGTCATTCAGCCATCACATTATAAAAATATATCCATCTATTTTCTTCTGCTTATCGAGGGCTGGCTCTCGGGGGCAGTCTTAGCAGGACCCCAAGGCGACCCCAAGGCGTTCCCATGTCAGCCGAGAGACATAGTCCCTCCAGCGTGTCCTGGGTCTTCCGGGGCCTTCTCCCCAGGGAAGTGTCCAGGAGGCATCCAGGACAGATGCCTGAGCCACCTCAGCTGACTCCTCTCAATGTGGAGGAGCAGTGGCTCTACCCCGAGCTCCTCCCATGTGACTGAGCTCCTCCTTCTATCTCTAAGGGAGCACCAAGCTCATGACCATACGTGAGGGTAGGAAGGTACACTGAACAAGAGCTTGCCTTTGACTTTCAAATTCAGTCAGAATGTATTATCTGTCCAAGGTGGGAACCTGTGGAATAGTCTCCAGGTAACTGTCCCACAGAATCTCCCACATGCAGTTGTTTTAAAGCTCAAATGAAAAACTGGTTGTGGTCAAACCAAACATGCTTCATCTACAGTGGCAATGTGATTTTAACTTTTCTACAGAGACATATTTGTATGGGCAGATATGAAGGGGTGGGTATATAAATGTAGTTCTTGAACCGAACCGAAATAATGGACTGAAATAATGGAGTAATGTGCAATGTGTGAAATGTGAGTGTAATGTGCAATTATGGGAACTGTGTGATGAGTGTAGTGTGCAATTTTTATTTTGACCCTTTTGTGACCCCAGCCCCTGAGACAACAGATGGAAATGACCCTTTAGTCTTTCAACTACGGTGGTATTCGTTTGATAGGTTCATAATGCTATGCCTGAAAAACACCACATCACTACACACAGCACACAGGACAATACCAACTTAAAGGGAGTAGGGGTGTAGGGGTTGGTGGGGGAGAGGTTATGGAACAAACCAATGTGAGGTTCCTAAATACAAAATACACTATAGGTTATTTAAGTAGAATACAATGGTGCAAGAGGATATTAGAGCATTCATTTGTTACCTATTGTATGTGACTTCTAACTTCCTATACTAAAATAATGTGACAGAAAGTTTCCCTGTTGGTAAAAAATAGATTTAGGGACTTTTACCTTGTTGCTGTGGGAGTTGGATAGTGGACTTGGAGTTAGTCGCTCATTGTTACTGTGCATAGGAGACTGTGGGTGAGACACAAGATGCAGAGTAGGCAAATTTATACCTGTGTGCCTCCTGGAAGATGGTCTATAGGTTCTACTGGGGTGGTATCTTTTCACACTGTTATAATAAGGCCGGGCACTCTGTCATACTCACTATACTCCGGCATCTTTAGCTATCACATATGCTTTATAACAGTGTGAATCCAGCTCCATGCTAACTAGCCTTTTCCAATCATCGTTACCTGGGATCTTTGTTGTCCAGACTGCACCAGGAACACCACAGATTCTCCAGCTTTCCGAATGGCCTCCACTGCCTGTTCATGACTGGCTTCTCTGAGATCCACATCACCGACCTGAGGAACATTCAAAGCTTAAAATTAACTAAAATGAACTGATTTGTTGTAATACACTGCGAGATGTTTTAGGAAATGCGAATGCACGAGTTTTCAAACAGCTAAAAATGCTAATATCGATCGCTGTTTGAATGGGTTTTTTGTGTTCATTCAAGTTTTGATAGCTCAATTTGCAGTTTTACAAGTTGCAGTTTGGTTAGATTTTTATGTTTTTGATCAATTTTCAAATAAACTAAAATGAACTAATTTGCTGTAATACGCTGCAAGCTGTTTGAAGAAATGGGGGCTGTACAAATGCACGGATTTTCAAGCAGCTAAAAATGATAATATTGATTGCTGTTGAATTACTTTTTTGTGATTAAATTGATGGTTTTCAGATTCTCGGGGTTGACGTCATACTCTCAGATACTCTAAGCAAGAGCCAGATTTTCCTGTTGATTGCAGTGTACTTTGCCATAAAATATCTAAAAAGTAAATTCACAAATGTTGAACCCGATCATTTCTAGTAGTGACTAGACCCATTAACATCTTGTATTTCATCCATCCGTCGCGGGAGCAGCAGTCTAAGCAGGGACTCCCAGACTTCCCACACCCCAGACACGTCCTCCAGCTCCTCCGGTGGGACCCCAAGGTGTTCCCAGGCCAGTCGAGAGACACAGTCCCTCCAGCGTGTCCTGGGTCTTCCCCAGAGCCTCTTCCCGGTGGGACATGCACGGAACACCTTCCTAGAGAGGCGTCCAGGAGGCATCCAAAACAGATGCTTCTCTTCTCTTGACGTGTAGGGGCAGTGACTCCACACCCTGTCTCTAGGGGAGTGACCAGCCACCCTGCGGAGGAAACCCATTTCGGCCGTTTGTAACCTCGATCTTTTCCTTTCGGTCATTACCCAGAGCTCATGACCATAGGTGAGGGTAGATTGAATGGTAATTTGAGAGCTTTGCCATGAAATATCTAAAAGGTAAATTCATAAATGTTGATCCTGATCATTTCTAGTAGTGACTAGACCCATTAACATCTTGTATTACACTTGTCCATCACTATATCACGGTTCACCTTTCATGGTCTCGCTGTTTTATCGATTTTTTTTAGTTAGTGCAATTTTCCATGCTTTTTTTACAGAGTATGAAGGTGCATTGTTCAGCGTCCTGATTGGCTAAGGGACTGTAGACCATTGTGTTCTGCATCCTGATTGGCTAAGGGACTGTAGACATCATTGTGTTCTGCGTCTGATTGGCTGAGGGACTGTAGACCATTGTGTTCTGCGCCCTGATTGGCTAAGGGACTGTAGACCATTGTGTTCTGCGTCCTGATTGGCTAAGGGACTGTAGACAGACTGCCTCCTGATTGGCTGAGGGACTGTAGTCCATCAGTCTCCTCGTGTCTCCTATACAGTACAGAATGTGTTCAGACAAATTTACATAAATGTTCGATCTGTGGAAAAAGACACTACAGCAGAGCGGCACCTGGACGATGAGGCACGGTCAGAGGAACTGTGAAATACGTGTGAGACACTATTAATAATTTCTGATGTGTTCGTAGGTTGATCATTAAATGAAATTTGTTACAGTATTTCTAAAAGCTATCATTTTTATTTACAGTACAGGATAACGTTTATTTTAATTTCTCAAATGTTTGGGCCTAAAAACAGGTCCTGATCTTTGGTTTCATTCTAATAATACTGTACTTATTTTTTTAATCTACGAAGGTTTGAACTTTGAGAGAGTTTAAACGAGAGAGAGAAATGTGAGAAAATGTTAATGCCTGTGTGAGAAAAGTGTATAAAGTGTGTGGTGGTGAGGGGTTTTACAGACAAGAAACATATAGAATAATTGTAAAAAAATAAAGCTGATATTTCACAGATTTCGCCATTTCTGGTTATTTTTAGAACATAACCCCCACGATAAACGAGGGACCACTGTACTACAAAAATCAGCATTTAAACAGTATTCATTTTAGCTGCCCCGTCTGGATCAAATATTACGGATATTACGGAGATGTATATCTATATGTATATATATGTGTATATTAGAGTCTATTTTTAGTTTATTTTTAGGTCTTTTTCTTAAAATTATTTCAAGCTATTTATCTATCTCTCTGTTTTATTATATGTACGATTTTCCTTCTGTTCTTTAACTGTACTGTGCAATACTGGAATTTCCCCACTGTGGGACTAATAAAGGCAGATCTTACTTATCTTACTTACTATTACTGGCTTATAGGATGTTGTGACGGCATCTGAAACCCTGCAGTAGATATCTTAATTGCTGTTTTCACTCAAATTACACAAAATCATGCCTATTTACTGAGATATGTTGCTGCTGCAGTTCTGTTTTTTTCTCTGTTTTTTCAGAGGTAAAGAAAGGCGAGGGACCTTGCCAACAACAACAAAAGTTTAAGTCATGTAACCAATCTTCCACGGTCGCATTTTTCTCATTTATTTTCCACGGTCTTGTTTTTTCATTTACAGAAGAACATTTCATTATATTTTTTCTGCAAAACCCATCCACTCTAGCAACAATAACTGAGCTACTTTGAGTCCGGCCTCCACATCCACACATCCGCAGGGACGTACCTCCAGTAACCTGTCTCCAATCCGGAGGGTGCCATTAAGCGCTGCCGGGCTGTCGGGGCTGATGTGCTTGATGAACACCCCCCTCATCATGTCTCCACTGCTCAGTCTGCGGCCCATGCCTCTGCCTCCCATAATGCTGATGCCAAGGGACTGTCCTGGTCCACGAATCAAACGCACACTAAAGTGAAGAGAAAGCATATAGAGGCTACATTAGGGGCACAAAATCCCACTTAGACCATAGGTACAGTCGTGATAGATGTGCTGTGTCTGAAAGCCTGATGAAGACCTACTTAATTTGAAAGATTGTGGCAAAAATTCACAAGAGAGGGAATTAATCGCCTTTTTTACCCTTTCATCTTTTCTCTATCTGCAGCTCAGGCTGGAGTTCCAGAGATTAAGTGCAAACAATGCGTTATTATACCTACCGGGGAGACATGCACAATAGCTAGACTTTACATGGACTATGGCTTATGTGATTTATCGAGCCAGGGCACGGTCATAAATACAGACAGAGAAGCAGGAGTGTGTCGCTTATGTTCTTTGCAGTTCTGGCCCCTGCTGCGAACACCACCTCAACAAGGCCAAGGTATAAAGAACTGGACTAAAGGCAGTGACGTCACCCATTGCGTTCGGCTCTAGTTAAATGAAGATCGTCGAGGCTAGCAGGAACAAAGGCGCCTGATTTGTCTGTTATGAACCTAATAGCGAAATAAAAACACCATGATCCTGTAGAGCGGGTTAATAAGAACATTTTAAGACCAAAAAAAGCCAAACAGCAGCAGTTATGGAGAGAGAGGCGGCTGTTTTTCAATAGAAAGTGAATTGAAGCCAGGGTCAATGCTATTGGCTCACTTCCTATTTAAAATGTGGCAGCTAGCAGGTTTGCAAAGTCCATTTATATATATGCTCCTCAGAACAGGAAAGATAAAAGAGCATACCAAATAGAGAACGGAAAATATGTACAAATGGAAAAAGCACTAATATGACTGATTTACTGACCTTCTAGGGTGCTCCCAGGACACAAATGAGCGAGGATGGAATTCCTCTTTAGCTGCCGGATCTGTTTCATCTGCTTTAAGCCCTGCATCCAATTTAGGCGCTTTCCCATCAGTGTGATTGTCCTTGATGTTCAGTGTATAGTGTTCATGTGTGTTTTCCCTGTTCGGTTGTATCCAGGCTGGATTTTCGAATCTGCCAACTGATAAAACACAAATACGTCAAAAAACATATTGTGATGTGTCTTTATGTGTATTCATTTATAGAGAAGCAAAATATCTAGGATTTACACATCAAACAGCTCTTTCTTTAAGGCTACAATGGTTCATTTGAAACTAATTAAGTCCACAATAGCAAGAAACACCTTTATTTTTTCCCCTTTGATTCATTAACAACGCCCAAAACTGAATATTTTGCTAAATAACAGAAGCACACATTATTCTGTTTGTCTGATCTGTTTATAAGTGACATACGCACATGGATACTGCGAGGTGAACAGCGATAATACATAACATCGTTAGCGACAGCAGCGCAGTCGTGTTTGTCCACTGATCTGAAGGCTGGCGGTTCGAATCAAGATCTCACCATGATGTCACTATGTCCTTGGAGAAGACACAAGACACTTGACCCAGTCTCTCTCTCTAAAACCTTCAAATCAGGCTAGAAATGTAGGTCTAATAATGGACTCAGACTTGAACTTCAACAGCCACATCAAAACAATAACATCTGCAGCTTTTTACCACTTAAAAAGCATTTCAAAAATCAAAGGTAAACTGTCAAAACCAGACTTAGAGAGACTTATCCTGCATTTGTCTCCAGGAGGTTACACAACTGTAACGTCCTGCTCACTGGTCTCTCCAAACGAGCCTTAAGACAGAACAGTACATCCAGATAGAACACTGCTGCTCGGGTCTGACTAGAACCAGGAAGTACTTCACACATGTGTCCTGTGCTCAGGTCTAGAACCAGGAAGTACTTCACACATGTGTCCTGTGTCTCTGGCTCCTGTGGCTCAGAGACTTTAAAGCAGCTCAGTGTGAACAAGTCTCTCCATGAACCAAAGAACATCTCCCACATGTGAGAGCCACAAGAACCATCTCACACTCTGAGGACTTCAGGCACCAGTATTCTGCTGGTGCCCAGAATCAGGACTAAACATGGAGAATCAGCATTTCAGTTTTGTGCAGCTAAAACCTGGAACATACTTCCTGAAGATGTGAGACAGGCCTCCACTTTGACAATGTTTAAATCCAGGCTCAAACGGTTCTGTTTAGCTGCATATGAATATTATTCTGCACTCTTCTCTTTTAATTGTAATTTAATGATGATTATTTGAGATTATTAATGTTTTGATCTGTGTGATTTTAATGTCTTTCTTCTTCTGTAAAGTACTTTGAATTACTTTGTGTACAAATTGTGCTGTACAAATAAACTTGCCTCGCCTCGCCCCCTGGTCTGCGTACACTGCTGTATGAATGTGTGAGTTTCCTTGATGTAAAGCGTTCTGCCTTGAAGGTGGAAAAGCCTTACATAAACATGTGACCAATCTGACCATTAGCACTGGCAGGTGAAGTGACCACTTTGACCAGACTCATGCTGGGTTATAAAAATCAGAAAATGTTGGAGCTGGTCTTTTTTCAAGTTTTAACAAACAACTACTATATACTGACCTTGAAGTCCTTGAAGTCAAAGAGCCTTTGAAATCCACTTTTCAAGAACCAAGGTCACACTAAAGTTGCTTCTCTGTGAGTCTGGCTATTTTCACATTATGGTATATCTGTATAAAGCGAACTCTATAGTATACATATTAGTGTGTACGCAAGACGAGGAAGTGGAATTTTTCATGAATATGTTTAACGGGGGAGAGCTGTAATAGGCTTACAGAGGTGAGCAATAGTAGTGCTATCTCCCCAGCAGGAAGCAACAGCCAGTCAAAGTTAAAGAAGAGGCCAGAACAAATGGCTCCACGGGGCTGAAGGAAAGCAGCCAGCACCCGACGACTGACAGAGAAAATGAGGGAACGGTGATTTGGATGAGGGGCACATGTAAACACAGCGAGTGAAGGGGCAAGCCTGCCTGAACGCTGCACACGAGACAATGTATTGAGAGATAAGGCTGAAAAAAGGCTGCATAGACAGAGCGAAAGAGTGAGAGAGGGAGAGGGGGAATGTGCGCGGGTGGAGAGAAGAGCAGGGACCAAGATGGAGCGGGGACAGACAGAAGCGAAACAATTCATTTTCCCTGACAGTCAGCACTGCGATACATAAGCGAACGGCTAAATATAACTCGCAGATTCGACATTCAGAGCAGCCCAAAAGAGCAGCGAAAAATGTGGAGTAGAGCACGGCAGCTGCACACACTGGAACATGTTGTTTCCTGGTGGATACGCTTAATTAAAGTGACAGATAATAGCTCAGATCATTAGCGCGACTTTACGCTGCCGGGTGACTGAATGTGTAATGTGTTACAGTCATAAAACCCGAGCTGCAGTAAAAGTCAAAAGCCTGTATAGCGAGAACATTAAGGGATTAACATGCGACAGAATGTATGGCTGTATCCCACTATATGAAATGTCACCAACAAATACGTCATGAATTTAACACAGTCGCTGAAGCGTAGTAAAGCTAGCAAGGGTATTATGTTGAGGAACTCTGGTTCAAAAAGTTGGGCCGTATCAGGTTTCAGGAGGAACATTCTGAAATAGATATTATGCGACCATTTGTAAAACAGCATTTTTAAGCGAGATGGGTTTTTCCCGACGTTATACAGCCGACTAACTTGAATCAGGTTGGCATTCTGTAGCGTCTAAGCGAGACTGGGTGACCTTTCGCGGTGGTTTATGTGTGTTACATTACCTGGTGTCTGAAGCAGGGGTGATGGTGGGGACAATGGATTTGAATGGAGCTTTAAATGGAGCAGATGTCTTGGCGGGTTCGGGCGAGGGTGAAGTTTTAGCTGAAGAAAATGGGTTCTCTGGAGGTTTAAGGTGGACTGGTGCAGATGGTTTCACTGGTTCGGTTGTGATCTGGGGTTTAAGATGGAGCGATGAAGGTGATTTGACTGGTTCGGTTGTGATCTGGGGTTTAAGATGGACTGATGTAGGTATGACAGGCTCCGCAGTGGCCGGAGGTTTAAGGTGGATTGCCGTAGATGGTTTGTGGACGGTTGGAGCAGTGGATGAGGTTACGAGAGTAGGTCTGATGGGCCCCGGGGATCTGCAGTGTCCTGTTGGGGGTTCTGGTGAAGGCGTAGGGGGTGTGGGCGAAGGAGAGGCACTGTCTACTGTTATGGAGGCCAGAGGAGGCAGACCGAGCCGACTGCGATGCTCGTCCACCTGATTAGCAGCGACATATGTTATCCTGCGGGTATGGGAGGGATGGAGACAAACAAAACATAAATGAGCGTTTCCAAAATAAGAACACACAAATGAAATAACTTGGTTTTCTATATCAGATGGAGGATTATTACGTCTGCCAGCAAATGAGAAATAGATAAAATATTGTGGTTTAAAAACAATCTGGACGCTTTCGGTGCTAATATAGGGATTTACAAAAAACTATCAGTTAATTAGAAGATGACGGAAAGGTTATTTTAGTGAAATCCTTGCAGTTTAAGTGCACAGTATAAGTACAGACAGAGGGGCTCTATTACAATGTTTTCTGATCTATTATAATGTTTCCTCATCAAAAACAGACCTGGAGTTATGTTTTGTTTCATTCACATGTTTAACACACAAATCCTGCATATTTAGGCTGAGTTCTTCTCTCAAACAGGAAACACTCTGTTCCACCTTGTGATGTCATCATGTGGTAATATAGTTTTTAAGCTCCATGCACCTTCACTAGAATCATTTGAAAAGTGTTTTGAGCTTTGGAGATGTAGACAAACCAAAAAAATTAAATATAATAAAAATGATAAAATAAAATAAATAAATTCTAACATAAATAAATAATAAATGATAACATAAATAAATAAATACAAATAGCGACAGGGCGACAGTGGCTCAGTGGTTAGAGCATTGGTCTCCCAACCCGAAGGTCGGAGGATCGAGTCCAGCTCGGACCAAGTTCTGTCATTGTGTCCTTAGGCAAGGCCCCACATTGCCTAGTATGAAAGTGGTGTGTGCGTGAATGATCGGTGGTGGTCGGAGGGGCCGATGGCGCAAACTGGCAGCCTCGCTTCCGTCAGTCTACCCCAGGGCAGCTGTGGCTACAATAGTAGTTTACCATCACCAAGTGTGGAGTGAACGAATAATGACTTCACTGTAGCGCTTTGAGAGGCTTTGATAAAGCGCATTACAAATGTAAGGCATATATATTATACAATATATAATAAATACATAATAAATACATGAATAAAAAAATATATATATTAAAAAATATATATATATTAAAACTAAAGGGTTACTCAAACACAAATGAAACAAAACACAACTCCAGGTCTGTTTTTGATGAGGTAACAGTGTTATAACATAACTTAAAGCTCACAAGAGTCCATTTTGTGTAATATAGGACTTTTAAACAATTCTTAATTCAAGATGATGAAGACAATTACAGGTGGTCTTTTCCTCAGATCTCAAACCCAACTGTAGCTTCATAATACACATGGAATATCAGTACATGTCTATTTAGTCCCACCCATTTGCCTCATTCTTCTGTATTTTTTTGCTATAATACCATAGTGGGTACTACTTGTCTCAGCTAGATGCTGGAGAAAATGCTGCTATTGTTTGAAGACACATTTGCAATTCTAGTCAGCTCTTACAGTTAATAAAACCCAAAATAATGAAAGCCATGTTTTCCATAAGCCTGCGTGTCATTTAACTTTGAGTGTCAAGGACATCATTAAAGTCCCCCCCTCCTCCACATCTCCATCCTTCCACAGCTCATAAGTACAGACCCCCTTTTCAAACCCACCTCTCTCCAGCTCGTACATGTGTGTCGTCCCTTTACGACGGTGGCGTGAATGAATAAATGTTTTCTGCACTGAACTGCTGCGAGTAAGCCGTGTGGACGGACTGGCTCTTCTCAAACACAGGCATTTTGATAGTGACAAGTCCTCACCCTTTTCCCTGTCTTTCTTTCTGTTGCCAAAGCATCTGCCTCCACTCTGTGTTAGTTTGTCTGTCAGACGGAGGAGGTACAGTGATTGTGTGTGTGTGTGTGTTTGGGAGTAAGACAGCGATCTGCTTGTCTTGTGTGTTTTCTTCTTTAAAGTACTCTTCTATTCACAAGCGCACTGTTCAAGGTGAAATGAGTCATGAATTATTCAGATATTTCCCATCGCAGGAAAAGACTGTTTTTGGAGGTTATGGCCATCGCTGTGTGTATGTATGTGCAGCGAGGCGGGCTGACTGGATGTTTTGCATGGGGCAGCAGAGGTGGAGAACAAAGGGCACATCTCAGCATAGCAGCATTGTCAATCCAGAGCTGTATTTGCTGATGTTAGACCCAGAAATAATTTGCCCAATTTTCCCCCAAGGCAATTCTTTAAATTTCATCATCTAATCAAATTTAACATGACTGCTCAGCTCCGCTCAGCTATGACGACGCATGAAAACCAAAGTGTTGATGCCGAGAGACCTGGATGGAGAGATCATTTATAGGGAATGAGTGCACTGTTTGTAAATTATATAGTGGACCTGTCATTTTCTGCCTTTGTGCACAGAGAAAAGAGTCTAAACTCAACGCTACTGTGAGCTACTATGTCCCCCTGGATTAATAAAGTCTAAGTTCAAAACTGTTAAAATTTTTTACTTTTTACCTTTTAATTTTGAAGCAATAAAACAATACCAAGCATTTCATAAAACCTCTGCGCTTCTATTGAACTGCACACCAAGGACACCTCCATCTCAGTCCTCGTTGATTGATCCACGTCGTTAAAGAGTATAATACTCCCTACAACGAGCTGACTTGAATAGACAATACGCCGCAATGTGTTGAGTGTTTTCTATTGGATTCTTCTATTCTACTTTTTATGTCTCTAGGTTCTGTACTCATGGTAAATAACTTGTGCATTAGACGTCCAGAGACTCTTTTCACAACAAGTGATGTCTTTAAAATCACGTTTTCTGTTCTTAAACTGCAGCATAACTAGGCCTGTCAAGATAACATATTTGAAGTTTAATATATCTCTTAAGGAAATATAAATGATAAACGATAATAATGAAACAAATTTATGCCACTGACGCAATAACCCAAGAACAGATTTGGGGTAAAAACATAAAAACTATTCTACAAGTAAAATATTGTTAAAAAATCATGTGCTGCAATAAATAAACAGCAGAATGAAACATTTTAGTATTTAGTTTGCATCTGTAATGAGACATACTTATTAATTCAGCCTTTTCCATAAAATCTTATCATAAAAAAAAAATAAAAAAAATCAACAAAAATGTCATGATAAATATTGAAAAAATAAATAAATATAATAATATAATAAATAGATAAATACATATATAATTAATAAATAAATATGATAATAAATAGATAGATAAATAATGATAAATACTGACCCTAAAAAAATATTGTTCCAACTTCCATATATTGAACGATCTACATAGTGATTACTGACAGGCCTAAGCGTAATTAATTTTTCAAAATGATAATTATCATATAGCTCTGAATTAGATGTAATTAAGTAATATATTTTTCTGTTAAAATCTAAAGCCATTGTTCCCAAACTCTTGTAGCTTTTTTACTTTGCCAACTTTGTCACGATGAATGCTTAAGGTGAAAGACTAAAAGCAGTGGTACGTAGGAGGTGTGTGACTGTCTCCTCACCTGATCTCTGGCTCTAGGACAGAGTGCCTGCGGAGCATGGCTCTTGCCTGGGCGTTGGTCAGATTAGTGGTTAGCTCCTCGTTGATGGCCAAGATGGCGTCTCCTACCCCCAGCCTGCCATCATGGCTTACAGAACCCCCCTGGACCAGACTGCGCACCAGCATGCCTGAGCCGTCCTTGATCGCGCTCACCGACATGCCTGCCAATACGCACACACAGACGCACACACAGACATGGACAGGTGAGTGGAGGGCTGGCTAAGAACACTTTGAAAACATGCCAAGCAGACAGACAGAGACCCAAACAAACACCTGACTGTGGCACAATCAACATAATCAAGACAGACACTAGGCAGATTAGCACACAAACACGGATAGGCTCACTTGACATTTACACAGCATCATCCTTTATGGAGACAGTGAGCACAAAGTACAACGCCACACACACACACACCACACACACCACACACTGCCAAACCGGGGGCACAGGGCACAGGCGGTGACAGGGCTCGCACATGCCAGTCCCACACACACCGCACTATGGCATTATCAAACCGGACACTAGGAGGATTACACAAGCTGTTCATTAATGCAAACAAGCAGAGGCGAGGAAAGAAAAGGATTTTTCACACACACTTGTCTAGTCCAGGCACACACACGGAGTAACCAGGAGAAACTAAGCAGGAACATCAATGGCACTTTTCCCAACAGCTCTAATCTAACGCAGAACACGGCGCATCCACAACACTATGGTCGTACAGAATTTGAAACTAGTCAAAGAAATGACCGTACTGATTTTTGTCAATGTTTTTATTATTTTTACATTCAAATTACAATACAATCATAGTGCCAGGAGTACAATGAGCAGGTGACATGAGCGACATGACAAGACAAACATAAAAGACAGAGAAGACATGAAGAAGAATCACGTGTGCTTTAAGTCACAGTCTAAAGGGAATATCCACCTTTTACAGAGTCTATTTAGGATTAAAATGATGTGATTGTGCATGATAAACTAAATATGTGGTGTGTATATATAAATAAATAAAGAGTATAAACAATTAGTGGGTGATTCAGAGTATATTCCTTTTTTGGAGCGCCATTTTGTTCCATTTTTAACTCTACTTAACCATGTGTTTGTGTTGTAACATTGTCATTTCCCCACGGTTTATCTTCTGCACTTAATAGCAGCCACAAATTGTTCATACAAATGCTATACTTAGGAATAAACAAACAAATAGATATACAAACCTTATTAACTCTATAGAAAACACAAACCACTGACACACAAACTGCAGGTTCTGACCTTGAATTCTTCTGTCTATAATAATTTACATAATTTCAAACTTTGAGCCAGCCTCAAGTTGTCTCTACTTTATTAGGTCATGTGTCTAGAATACAAATGAGGTGGTTTCCTTAAGCTTTGCATAGAGCCCTTAGAAAGTGCAGAAGAGTTTTACCCTCTGACTTGTACATTCTGAGCACTTTAGAGACCAAACTCTGGCCTTGTTCTTTGCAAATGGACAACAACATAATGATGCCTGTGTAACCGAAACCAAACAACCCCAATAGTTTTGCATTTTACCTTTCCTTTTTTCTTACTTTGACTCTTTTTCTGAACCACACACACCTCTTCAGTCTCCATCACCAACTATCCGTGACAACATGGCTGTAGCGCCGGCATACACACACCAGGAAACCATCGTCATGACAAACACAAAGAACATACCAAGGCTCGAGTTGCCCCGGACAACTGTGATGGTCCTCTCAAAGTTGGTGCGAGGGAGCAGCGGGGGCACGTCCTCCTTCATGGTGTTAAAGCGCTGACGCAACTGCTCCTCCTTTAAAACCTGACGGAAGATAAAGAGGAAGACCGGCGTCATTCTTTTTCCCCTGTAATACATTATGGAGATATAATCTACATGCAGACCTCAGCCTCTACTTTGAAACCTTTAGACACTCATATAACAGGTGATGAATTTAAACCCATCACTGTTCACGCTATGAGAAAGTAGGTTGTCTATCGCTGTGTCAGAAGAGAACAACACTATATAACATGTATTTTTAAGGGACTACGACTCAATATTTCACTTGTTTGTTGAACTTTGATACGGGAACTTTTAATACAAGGTCTACATCAGAAAACTGGCTGCACTAGAACTGAAAAAAAAAAGCTTTTGGGAAGTTATTTTGCTTCCCAAACATGAAATACATTGAAGGACATGCAAAACTGGATAGATTGGTGCAACTAAAGCACTTTAATAATGATGATAAACCTTTATAATCGCACCTGGCTGTTTTTAATGTGTTAAATGGACATTGTGGATGTTTTTATTTGTATTGTTCTGTATTTTAACAGGGCGTTCATGGAAAAGAGTCTGGTTCTCGCATTGGGCTCTGTATAATTGCATTACATTACATGCAACTTTATACAAATGCATTCTAATTACATAAAAAAGTACAATTGCCAATGCAGTATTATCTAAGAGCTGAACAATTGTTATTCAAATGAAATATCTTTTGGAATGAAAGAATATGACGTCCTCTTTTGTTATTAAGACACATAATGATTCAAGTGTCAAACTGAGTGAGAAAAACCAACCTGACAATATTAGATTTGTTAAGCAGCAGGGAATTCATTTTGATACAAATATAGAGTCACTGAAAACTCTTTGGGGTGGATGCCTTTGGAGAAATTCTGAGGTATAAAATGTGCCATAAAAGGGAGACTCTCTGGTCCCTCTGGGTTCTCACAAAGTAGTGAAGCAACAAGACGGATTTCTTTGAACAGTGACTGAAAGCACAACAGACACTTTTGAGAGTTAGATATGGTGCCCTCAGACTGTATGCCCTTGCAGTAGAAATCTTGCAGTAAAAAGAGCTGAGAATTACACATAAATCCAAAACAAAACGTATTGAATTGAGTTTAAATTAAAGAACACGTCCCTGACATGGAACACTTTCTCTAGAGCTAATCCAGTGATAGTGATACAGCCGAGTCTGAGCTGCCTGCTCCGGAGTGAACTGAAAGAACAGCCTCTGTCATGAGAATCTCTTTAGAGGAGGCAAAATGGCACCCACACAATCTCATGTTGCTGTAAAATTCACCAAGGCACTTTTTTTTTTGGTGGTAATTGGCAATAAATCCGACTGTTTTGAAGTTTTTGCAGACCTCTACTCCTGGACTCAGACCACAACTAAAACTAAAACAATCCTGCACATCCAATAAACCACAACTGTATGCTAACAGTACATAGACAATATATTAAATAATGGATAATAACGTGAATTTTGTTTTGAAGATATGCATCATTATACCATTAAAGGTCCTATATTATACAAAACTGACTCTTGTGAGCTTTAAATCATGTTATAATGCCGTTACCTCCTCAAAAACAGACCTGGAGTTGTGATTTAGCACTTTATTATTAGTCTGGCTACGTCTCCAAAGCTCAAAACGCTCTGTTCCACCTTGTGATGTCATGAAGCGGTAGTTTTCAAGTTCAAACATCTACTTTTTACCCTGTAGTTCAAAAGAAATGGGCAATTACCAGGATTGATATTACTTGAATGATTGAATAGAGATTGATAGTGAAGGTGTATGGAGTTTAAAAACCCAGTGGAGCACTTCCTGTATCACCACATGACATCACAAAGTGGAACAGAGAGAAGAACTCAGACTAAACGTGTTAAACATGTGTGAATGAAACAAAAAAAAAACACAACTCCAGGTGTGTTTGTGACGAGGAAACAACATTATAACATGGGCCCTTTAATAAAACAATCTCAAAAAGCTACAAAAAGAGACGATTTAAAAGGAAATGGGACAAATAAAGGCTGTGAAGTAATATTTCTGCACTTTTGTGGTAAGTTCACAGTCCATTCACAGTCGTATGATAATTAAACTTCAACAAATACAAAGAAACTAGGACAGTTCCATTGAATTCCCAGCGTATTTGCTGATTATCGTCATCAGGACAGTCCCAACTTTCATCAGAGTTGCCCAGTGCTTCTAAACCTGACCTGAGACCTGAATTTCCTTAAAACACTCCTTGTCCACAACTTATTCCTGATCTCACTTGCTGCACACTTGGTCGAGTCCACACACAATGCACAAAGTCCATCAGGGCCCTGTTAAAAGAGCAGTTCATTAGTGGAGTGTGGCGTACCGCTGCAGGGTGACACGGCCGTATGCCACTGTTATCCTCCGAGGTGACAGTGTCGGCGTTGGTGTTAGCCTCGGCTAGCAGGCTGATCTGAGTGTGGCCGTCACTGTCATCGCAGGAGGCTCGTGCACTCCGCTCGGCGATGGGCGTCAGGCCACCACACAACTCCAGCTGAGAAGAGACGCAAAGACACTTAAAAGCTTAGAAAAGGTGAGGAGATCCACATGAAGGCTAACGGGCTAAAGGCTAACGAGCTAAAGGCTGTGACTGTAAACTGGACACCCTCTGCCCTGCCTGCTCCATCTGCAGTGTTCTCGTAGCATTGTTTTCATCTCTTGGCCACATTAAATATTCACATGTAACAAGAGTCGCCGGGCCCTGTTACTAAGCCACCGTCCACAACAAAAGGAGCACTTTTAAAAGCATGTAGTTCAACTTTCTTCTTCATAATTTGATCACAGTTTGTGGATTTTTCATGCACACAGCCATTTTTCTTATTGCAGGGGACAAATCCAAGCGTAAAGCATTGTTAAATAGGATGCAAAGGCACGGGCAAAAGCTGTAATTCATGAAGGCCAACAATGCAAGAATGTTTCTGAAAACCTTTCCTTTTGCTCTATCCCGTCATCCCTCCACCCCCCACCCCAGGGGACCACGGATGGAAATGAGCTCTGAGCTAAATCCGGAGTATTTACAGCGCTGCCTGTCCTAACTAAACTAAACTAGCTCTGAAAACACAAAAGAATCTATTAAAGCACAGCATCCCCTCCTTTAGTTTGAAGGTTAGAATCAATATCTCCAAATGAAACAGAATCTCCTGCGGCGCAAATGTCTATGTTCAATATCAAAGTTAATCCTGACCCATAACTGACCCCTCACAACCTTAAACGGACTGTATTTTTCATCACAAACAGACCTGGAGTTGTGTTTTGTTTCATTCACACATGTTTAACACACAAACCCTGCAGATTTAGGCTGAGTTTTTCTCTCAAACAGAAAATATGCTGTTCCACCTTGTGATGTCATCAAGTGGTAATACAGGAAGCGCTCCAATGTGTTTTTAAGCTCCATGCACCTTCACAAGAATCATCTGGAACATTTCAGCCCTGGGATTTCCATTTTCTATTGAACTACAGATAAAAGGAGCCGTTAACTTGAAAATTACCACTTCATGACATCACTAGGTGGAACTGGGCATTTTGCTTTGGTGATGTAGACAGACTAACAATAAAAGATTAGTCAAACATGTGTGAATCAAACAAAACACATCTCAAGGTCTGTTTTTGAGGCGGTAATAGTGTTATAACATGGTTTAAATCTCACAAGAGTCAGTTTTGCGTAATACAGGACCTATAAATAAAGCTCAGAATGTTAAGTACATTTTTACAACCGGAACTTTGCAAATGACTGTTCGCCGAGTGTGAGGAGCCTACTTACCGGCAGTGGTTTGGCGACTCCTATGCGGACAGGGCCATAGCCGGTGGATTTAAGAACATGAACAGCATAATCCAGACTGGAGCCCTCCAGGTCCGTCTCATTCACAAACATGAGTCTGTCTCCAGGAAGCAGGCGGCCATCTTTGTCTGCTACACCTCCAGGCACCAGGGAGCGGATCACCAGCACCGTCTTTGAAGCATCCTCAGGGTCCTATCGTGGGCATTTAGAGAGGAAAAATATAGATGAAAGAACAGAGCCTATGAAGATAAAACACAAAATATAAAACCATTTGAAGATGTATTGAAAAAACACACTGGAAAGTTATTTTTGATTATTTTTTTACTATTAATATTATGCACAAAAATGTATTTAAAACTGAAATAAAAGCTTTTAAAAACGTTTAAACTTAACCTTACTTTCTAAAATTACACAGTCATTGCAGGTCATTTGGCAAGACTTCAGATCTAGTATTAAAGAAATTATTTCAGCTGTCTAGACAACCTTTGCCTTAGAGCCCTCTGTGTCTAAATTATTAAATACAGATTAAAAGTTTCATTCCAATTTATCAATTTCCTTGCGTTTCACCCTATGACACTGATATTCATGGACTGCTGCAGCTACTTCTATTTGTGGAGTGGCTCAGGGCAGTGTGGCTGACCTGGTAGTCCAGGATACTGAAGCCCAGGCCCGACTCGCCTTTCTCCAGCTCCACCACCACCGCGTCCCGCTCCCACATGGCCAGAGGGGGCGACATGGGGGGCACACCGCGTTTGGTTATGTCCTCTGCTGTAGGGCAGGGGATCACACAGCCTTGGTCCAACTGCAAAATCCGAACAGGAACGACAAAAAAAACAGTTAAAATGTTAATACATGTACATTTATTCAAATATGATGAGGAGCACAGTGAGTCAAGCATTAACTGAAGGATCGTCTGGTTCAAATCAAGCAGAAACCACAAGTAATCAGCATCACTTTTTGGGGGGTAATTTCACTGTGTATTTGTGGTACATTCCTGCAGCACACATGGATATTTACTCTAAAACCAGTGCAGGGAGACAGTGTGTTGACCTTGTCATTGAACTCAGCCAGCAGCTCTTTGAGGGTGAGGTGGAGATCGTCTTTATCTTCCTGGTTGCTCTCAGGATCCGTGGGGGGCAGCACTCGAGAGCACACCAGGCACACGCGCACAGGCAGCTCCTTCAGAATACTGACCACCTCCTTATGGGTCTGTCCAATCAGGGGGATCCCATTCACCTGGAGGTACACAAATAAAGAGTCTTCAATTTATAGGCGTAATTCAAAGCCGCCAAGGTCACTTTACACCTGACTCTAACATAAAAAAATACAACAAAGCGATAAGATTAGTTTTTTATTTCATGAAATTATGTGGGAACGATAACTGTATTTTTTGGAGGTGGTTTATGATGGAGAGGTAGAGCTGGTGTCCTCCACGCAGCAGTGACATTGAATGTTTTGTTTAGCACAAAATCTGAGCGACTGGAGGGAAACAGATAAAAAAGAAGAGTGACCAGAGCTCTGAGGCACACCAGTGAATGTGTTTTTTTTTATGGGTGATGTTAAAAAGCCAAGCTCTTTCTCTGTAGAACAGGGGTCGGGAACCTTTTTTACTCAAAGAGCCATGAAAGCTAAATATTTGGAAATTTATTTCAGTGAGAGCCATATAATGTATTTTAAGACTGAATTCAACTAAATGTGAGTACAATAAGCCTCTGATTTATTCTTTTAAATAATGTTGTTATAATACTCACCATTAATGCGACTTGTACTTGATGTTTTTAAGCTGTGAGAATGACGCTCACGTGCACAAAGATCCAACCATGGTCAATACAGCAATACTCACACTCACATATTAAAGGAAGTGTCAGAATATACTGCATTTTTTCACACAGCTACATCTATTTTACATATCCATCCGTATTTATTAGTGATGGTCAAATGAGACGGAGCTCCGGGGCACGTCTCGTTCTTTCTGCCTCGGAGCTTGTCTCGCAGCAGCCGCTCACGTGACCAAAGTGTCGCGGTGTCGGCCCCTCCCCCTCCTGCTTCGCTCTGCGTGTCAGCGCATAAATAGTTGTTTTTTTTGTTTGTTTGTTTTAATGTTAAAAACAGAATATATACTATTTATGACTTCTAATAAAATAGAAAATAGAGTTTTGGGTTCCCATATTATGGATTGTGTTCTGGTTTGCAATGGTTAAATTTGTCCACTAGAGGTCAGTGTTTCTCCGAGGCCTCAGACACGTCGAACCATTTGAGACAATATTGAGACTGAGGTGTCAATGCTTCACGAGGCTCCATTCGCCCATCCGTAGTATTTATTCTTTGACGCATTGAATAAGCGACTGGGAAAATCCCAGTGGCTCCTGCCTCTCATTTGTCATTTCCGAGGGACAACAGAGACAGTTTACCGTAATGACGGTAAAATATCTAAAGAACCTCGTGACTCTGCTTTGAGACGCCGTTTGAATTTACATGAAGCACAGTTGGTTGCGGAGTTACGGTAATAAAAAGTCTACCACCGCGAGTCTATCAGCGACGATAGCACCTGAGGCTAAAGACCCCTGCTGTAGAAGATTATAAATGACAGAAAACAGTGATTAGTTCATAATTGCAAAAAACAAAAATAAAAAACAGCATAACACGAATTTGCAGTTGTCCCTTGTTCACCTTTTTACAATTTTGCGTACTTTTTTACACCACTGGGATGTGCATTGTGTTCTGCGTCCTGATTGGCTGAGGGACTGTAGACCATTCTGTTCTGCGTCCTGATTGGCTGAGGGACTGTAGACCATTCTGTTCTGCGTCCTGATTGGCTGAGGGACTGTAGACCATTGTGTTCTACGTCCTGGCCTTAAAACGAACTCATAAAGCTGACTACTTCGCGTATTGCGGGTTAATTTTAGAATATAACTCCCGCAATAAACGTGGGACCATTGTATTTTGTTATAAAATTTGTATTACCCCAAAAAACAACAAAACAATTCAAAAGTACTTGGTAAAATTCGGTGTCAAATTCAGCGTCTCCATAGAAACAGAACTAGAACGTACCTGTATATGATTTCATTTCTGTCTATAGATATAAACTGTCTCCCTTGAACACGGCAGCTCTTTAAGGTCGTTGAGCAATTAGCTGCTCTTGTACCAATCGAGGTGAAACTAAAGCACACGTAGTACTTCAGTGTCCTCTAAAGATGATTCCAGCGAGCGGAGGTAGAATAAGATAATGATGTTTTTGACAGGAATAAAACCTCATGTAACTTCTATAACTGAGTTGAGCAGTCGAGTTGGTGAAGTTGATAGCAGTACTCCTCGTGATGAGTGATACATGTGGGTGTGTGAACTGGCTTCGCTGACATACAGAAGCTGCTCACTCCCACGCTCTTACCGACAGAAATTTTGCTGCTGTTAAGAAAAAAAGTTTGCTACGGCACTTGAACTTGTGCAGCATTTACTAAAAAGCAATAAGTGCAGTGTGAGCTTTATATCTTTCTGAAACCCTGACATCCATTTCACATTTGGAGCAAGAGGCAATCATCAGGATAAGTTTAAGCAGACCGACCCACAAGTATATACAGCACATCATATGATACAATAAGAATGGATTTTTGACTGTTGTGTTCGAGTCTACCTCTAATATTTGGTCTCCAGTTTGAATCTTGCCACACTGTCCGACAGGCCCCTCGGGTAAAACGGAGCACAGGTAGTGATGTCCCGCTCGGGCCTCGAGACTGATGCCCAGTCCGCTGGTTTCACTGAACCGTTCAAGCTGGCACACCTGCAGAAAACAGCCAATTAACACATTTATTTTATCGAAATCAACATGGAATCAGTTCTAACCATCAATTATCTGCCTGACAAGTCCAGAGTGATGTAAGTCAGTACTGTAATGTACTTAAGTATATTTTAAACTGGATACTTTTTACTTTTACTACTAGATTTGAGAGCAGGATCCACAGAGCTGGGCATAGGACATTTACAAAATATAATATTAATGCGTGGCCACGAGATAATATCATATTCCCACATGATATTATCTTGAGGGAATGACTTAATCACAAAGGAATGACATATTTTTATTTTTTTTAGTTAAATATCTTGTGCACTCGTGAAAATATATGTACAGAAATTATTATGTTCCCTCGATATCTCGTTCACTCAAGATAATTATGTCGTTCCCTCAAGGTAATATCTTGTTCCCTTAAGATAACATATTTTTTTTATTTTGTAAATATTATTATTCTCCTTTCCAAAAAAAACTAAACAAAAAAAACTACTTATTGATTTAATTGTTTCTGTTGAATAAAATTCAGCACAAATCTCCATCAAAAACACCACATTTGAAGCTTTATTAGATCTCAAAATCTCTTTGAAATACTTTTAGTTTATTTAACTTTTTAAAGGGGGTACTTTAATACTTTTACTTAAGCAGATTGTTCAAATGATTTTGCACAAATCCTCAATGTTTTTCAGTTCTCTGTGATATATTTTTTGCTTTCTTTTTTCCTCGTAAGCAGCCATATTTGCTTTAATATGGACCGACTATGAGTGTCTCTGATTGGCTAAACCACCTGTCAATCATGTCCATCTGAACTCTGCCAAAAGTTTTGTGTTAAATGACTAAATGATTGACAGTCTGGATTATTTCAGGATACCAATACTGAAAGCAATTTTAAGTGTGGTTTAATTTGACAAAATGAATTAAATTAGCAATTTATCAAGACTTTTTTGCTTATTTCGCCCCTCCGTCGTTATCAAGTATCAGCTCTAAGTACAACAGTGCAGTATGATTACAGTAGCTCCAGGCACCTAAAAACATTTGGAGTTCGAATGTGGCTGTGTGAGTGATTGGTGCTGGTCAGAGGGGCCGTGAATAATGCTAAATATGGCACTTTGAAAGACGCTATATAAATCCAGTGCATTATTACTGTTATTAAAAAACCTACAGTGACGTCATATCGAGGTCCGAGAGCTCGCTGCCATCTTTTCTTCAGTTCTTCCTCCTCAGCTGGCGTCAGCTTTCCTCCTGTACAAAATATGCACATGTGTATTAGATCATATGTGATATACGGGAGATTATTTCAGACATTCATTAACCATATTGATCACACACATTAAATCTGCAACGTATTGGTATAAATATGAAAGGGAGGCCTTCAACACGAGCATGCAGCAGACAGAAACATGTTCCCACCCACCATCAGTGTTTCTTGGCAAAGTAATGTTTGACTTTCTATTAAAGCTGTTTGGCTGTGCTCTCTCTAATCAAGCCCTCCAAAATGCTTGTCTAAATAAAGCGATGTATGCAGGCGGAGTTTGGAGACAAATCATCTGGAATGAGCTGAATGAGTTGGATAAACACATGACTGCATGACACTATAAATAGTCTCTCATCAAAGAGCTGCCTTTGCTGTCACACTGACATCTCTTGAGTTGTTTGCAAGAACTATGTAATCAACATAGAAGTGCGTTCTGGATGGGACAGGAAACGGTTTCTTACCACTTCTGGAATCAAATCTGCATTTCCTGTTGGCAAAGGCTGCACGCCATGAGATCTCACGAAGAGAGCTGACTCCTGCCCAACGGGAGATAAAATAATGACTTAACTGACAGGAAACTAACAAAATATAATATACATAAAGCACATGAAATACTGTAATTGTCTCCACTTCAAATGAATTATGGATTTAATATAAATAGAACAAAGTGAGGTGCTACACTCTCTTGTGCGTTGTATTATGCGTTGTGTGCTTGAATTCAAATCCCTCTGACATATCCAAGAAACCTATAGACACGCTTCCGTTTGATCCACACGAAATGATAAAAAGAAAATGGAAATGCCTTACCTGTCTCTGTTATCTTGTTGAGGCTGACTTTGTAGGGGTTACCCTCTTGGAAGCTGTGCGAGTGTCTGAGCGGGTGCAGCGGGGGCACGGGGGGCAGAACGTGGCTCAGGACCACCGCTTTTCTGAGCAACCTCAAACGAACCGCTGGCCCCGTCCTCCGCAGCACCTCCATGGCCCTCTGCTCACTGCAACCGTGCAAACTCATGCCATCCACCTGCAGAAACAAACAAAATCGAGCTTAAAGGCAGCAGAGGGACATAAGCCAGACAAAGGAAAGAAGAGGATACTACTACATCAGCGAAAACTTTTAAAAACATAAGCTATGGAGAAAAATGAACTTGCAAGAGGAGCAAATTTCGGAGACACTGAAGTTGTTAGAAGTCAGCGAGGCGTTCACACAATGCACAGAGATATTAGTCTTTTGAGGACAGCAATAAACAGGAAAGCATCTGTTATGCTCCTAGTGGGACTCACAGAGAGGATGATGTCACCGATGTGGATGCGGCCATCTTGATCGACGCTGCTGCCCTTCACGATGCTCTTCACCATCACCCCGGCGCTGTACACTGAACACGAGCAGCACAAGACACTTCGCTCATTATTCTTACATTCATTACATTTTGTTTTGTGCAGAATTGATCTTACTTGAGTTTAGATCACCGGTGTAGCTTGAGATGGTGAATCCTAAACCGTGGTTGTTTTTAGTATACTGAACACTGAACTCATAGTCATGGTTTGGGTTGGCTGTAAAGAAAAATACAAAACTTGAATGTTTTTGCATATATTTATTTCATTTTATCAGGACGTCCTATGATAACAGTGCTAATTACCTTGCTATCCACGCTGCTGTGACTTAGATCAGGAGAGGACTTGTGGTTGTCTACTGCTGCGTCTCTGGCAATGAGCAGCTTCACTTTGGTCCCTGCATTTCTCAGCACCTACACAAGTGATATAAATATAAAAAATAACACAAGGTGAAACTGAATGCATAGGTAAAAACACTGAATCTATTTTGGGACAGCTTCCTACATCCTCAAAAATACAGTTATCGTTCATTTTGTTTGGCTTCTTCTCCTGGTTTAACTTGATCTTACCCGAACAACGAGGGGTCAAAATGTACAAATATGACGTTACTCTTGAGTCTCACCTGTGCCACTTGTTCACTGCTCATCCCTGCCAGGTCTGTGTCACCAATACGAAGAATCTGATCTCCACTTTGAAGGCGGTTATCCTGAAAATCAATCGTTTTAAAGTTCATATATTACGCAAAATGGACTCTTGTGAGACTCTTAATTCCTCAAAAACAGACCTGGAGTTGTGTTTTCTTTCATTCACACATGTTTGAGTAATCCTGAATTGTTAGTCTGTCTACATCTCCGAAGCTCAAAATGCTCTGTTCCACCTTGTGATGTCATGAAGTGGTAGTTTTCATGTTAACAGCTACATTTCCCATTTTTCCCTCAGTTTTTTTAGTAGAGATGGGCCAATTCCAGAGCTGAAATCATCCAAATGATTCTAGTGATGGTGTGTGGAGTTTAAAAACACTAAGGAGCACTTCCTGTATCACCTCATGACATCACAAGGTGGAACAGAGTGTTAGTTTGAGAGAAGAACTCAGCCTAAATGTGCAGGGTTTGTGCGTTAAACATGTGTGAATGAAACA
Source organism: Periophthalmus modestus (assembly GCA_019594935.1). Classification (NCBI taxonomy): domain Eukaryota; kingdom Metazoa; phylum Chordata; class Actinopteri; order Gobiiformes; family Gobiidae; genus Periophthalmus; species Periophthalmus modestus. The sequence continues at coordinate 30,979,890 of JAIEZT010001373.1, read as the reverse complement.
AAACTCATCTCCGGGTCTGTTTGATGAGGAAACAATATTATACAACAGATCAGAAAATAACATAATACAGGCTCTTTAAATTCAAATATAAAAATACATAATTACAGTACACAGACAGCGTTACCTGGCCAGCAGCTCCATCCAGGAAGAATAGTCTTAACCATGACTCCTGTACTTCTCCCTCCAACAATGCCAAAGCCGAGGCCTTTCCCGTCGTTGATCAGCTCTATCAATGCCAAATGTCTCCTCTGACAGAACATTCAAATAGACATAAGTGCTATATTGTACAGTGCTGTGTGTTGTAAACTGCACTTTTCACTGTTTTACCTCGTGTGCAATGGCAGACAGATTCCTTCCCATTGACAATGTTCGGGAGATTCTTGGTGGAGTACAGTACTGAAACAGAAATACATCGCCAAACATGTTATTTGTCCAATAGCAATACAGCTCTAAATATTAAAAAAAAACTATTCTAGATATATTGTCGCCATCAAACTGTAACCAATCACTTACAGTACTTACAATACTCATCATTATTCCTTTTTGTACATTGATGTAAATAGCTTGATGTGAGATCTATTTATTTATTTATAGACTCTATTTTATTTTATTTTATTTCATATTAATATTTTTACTGTCTTTATTCTTATTCTTTAAATTTCTATTCTGTGGTCGCGCATCTTTAACTAAGATCAATAAAAGTGATTCTGATTCTGATTCTGATTCTGATCTGTGTAATCCCTCAGTCGTCCAGGTCTGATCCAGAGCAAAAGACGAAATTAAATCTGTCAACTGGAAAAATCGTTGTAGGAGTGAAGACGTTTCGCTGCTTCTTGTAACTGTAAACAGCTGTTGTCTCCAGTTTCAGCCTTAACAACCCTATTCAACCTATAATGGCAGTCTGTTGTTCTCTTTGTTCCTGTTCGTTTTGGGTCTGAGGATAGAGTTGTAGATCTGTGAGAGATTATATCTGAAGCCTTCATTCTTGTTTAAGGAAGGATTGTCTTTCCTAACAAAAATAGCTTCTTTAACTCTGCTCTCAAACCATTTCTTTTCTCTGGATAAGATCTGAACCTCACTGTTTTACTGCCTTTGAGATGGAGTTTTACAGCAGACTGGGGTCCCGAGCAGCTCTTGGGACCCGTGTTTGTACATCCTCTCATGAAGTGGCTGTTTAGTTTCTCCAATGTAACACTCACAGCTCTCTTCACTACACTGACTTTTTCCAGATATAAAACATCTTGCTTAAAAATGTGACACTCAAAAATAACCTTGATTCTAACTATTGTACATGTTTGTGACGGTTCATGAACAAATACTCTGTCTGTATTGTCACTGTCAGGCATGTCCTTGGTCCATACAATATGGAAAAAAACAGCAAACTTATCCAGAAATAAGCCATTAAGCCTTTGACAAATAAAACATTTAACCTCAAACAATGGTGAGGCGTAACGGAATAAAGGTAATAAAGTACTTTACTGATTTGAGGTATCTGTACTTTACTTCATTTTCTGTTTTACTTTGACTTCACTCCATTTCTACACTTTCTACTTCATTACATTTTTAAACAGGGCTGAAAAGTAAAAGTATTTTTATTACAGTTTGAGGGGTTTATTTTTAACATGTTCATAATCTGAGCAAACAATAATTAAAATAATAAAACAGCTGAAATAAAAAGATCGATTCAATTGTTTCTGTCGATCAAAATTCAGCACAAAATCACTTCATTTAAAGCTTCATTAGATCTCAAAATCGGCGCAGATACTTTCACTTTTTAGTCTTTTAAGCACATTTTTAAATCAAGTACTTTAATACTTTTACTACAGCAGATGTTTTTATGTGATATTTGTACTTTTACATAATAAAACTGAGTATTTCTTCCACCACTGACCTTAAAAGACAATGTAAAGCTGTGTTGTCTAGTTTAAAGGACCTATATTACGTGTCATAATTCTGTTCCCTCCTCAAAAACATACCTGGAGTTGTGTTTTTCACAAGCCCAAAATGCTCTGTTCCACTTTGTGATGTCATGAAGAGGTAGTTTTCTAGTTAACAGCTCCTTTTTACCTTTAGTTTGGTGGTAGATTGGCAATTCCAGGGCTGAAATCATCCAAATGATTCCAGTGAAGTTGTGTGGAGTTTAAACACAGAGTCCTTTGTACTTCCTGTGTTACTTCGTGACATCACAAGGTGGAACAGAGTGTTTTCAGTTTGAGAGAAGAGCTCAACCTAAATATGCAGGGTTTGTGTGAATGAAATAAAACTCCAGACTCCTCCAGGTATGTTTTTGATGAGAAAAAAGCATGATAACAGATCAGAAAATAGAGTAACGTGCGCACTTTGAATCGTGGCCTTGTAAATACGACTGGGATACACTTTACAACAGTCTCGGAGGTTTCTGCGCCTTCTTTAACACACCGGAATATAATCAGATCTCGCATGATGGATATTCCCCATACCTGCGACTCTGGATATGTGCGTGTATCCGGGTAGATTTCAGAGATAGAAAGCTCTGGTGAAGCCAGTGAGGAGCTGCTGCCTTCTCGCTGAAGAGGGTTACTGCGTCTGCGATTCTCCATGGCCCAGGTGTACGAGTCACTATGGCTCAAAGGCTTTAAACCCAGAGCCATGCCAGGGCACGTTCCACACTTCATTGACACTGACTTGGAAATGCCCTTCTTCCCCTGGTAGAATTGAACAAGCATTGATAAGAAGAAAATAAAATGGGTAAAAATGGAGAGGATGTGAGTAGAAAAAAAATCAATGGGCTTGGATAGAACTGGGATGGATAAATGAGAAGAAGACTGAGGGATGTGTGAGAAAAGATTGGGAAGGAAATGGATGATGGAGATAAGGAGATGTGGAAGTGGGTTTTGATATAGACTTTGAGACATTCATTTAAAAGAGGAAAGATATGGAGACAAAGACCAATGAGATGGGATGGTGGAAGTGATGGAGGGAGTGGAAATAGGCCGTATAAAGAAGTTGGGAGAGCCAACGAGGAAAAGATGTGGAAGTTGGAGCGATTGGGAGGAGGGGAACAGAGAGCCAGCCAGAGGTTTGAGGGAAAAAGACGACAAATTACAAATGGAGCATAGTGATAGCTAAGAAGCTGCAGGAACACAGGAGCAGAGATAAAGGCTTTTGCTCAATACCACAAACTACAAAAAACACTTCCCTGCTGTCTTTTAGATTTTCTGTTTCAAGGTTTAAAAAAGGACTTTCGGGAGATGGATGTTTTGGATCTTACTCTCACAACTGTTCGGCCTAGTGAAAGAGCTCATAATAATAATGATAATAAATATAATATGCATGGTAATAATGATATGATAATGATAATATAATAATAATAATAATAATAATAATAATAATAATAATAATAATAATAATAATAATAAATAATAATAATAATAATAATAATGACATTGGACAAAAACTTATAATTTTTTTTTTTTAATTGACTTATTTTTGATATAGACCATTCCTCGATATGATAGTCACTACTTCTTTCCTCTCTCAAGGCTTTAACTTAATCTTAGGTAAGCTGATTACTCATCCCAAATACTGCATTGAGTATTTTGGGCATGATTCTGACTAGTGCCTTGATTCAACAACCATAGAGCCAGCTCCCACACAGAATGTTCCTGTGAACAGTATGACAGTGTACCTTAGGTGGAGGTTTCCTTTGAGCCTTCTGTAGGCTGAGGATATGGTGGAACAGGGGGCTCTGCAGGACTGTTCTGAGCAGGAACAGCTTTTCCTGCATAGATGCTTCCCCTTGGTCCTTTAGCTTGGCCTGGAGTCTCTCTACGGCCTCTAGAGCACACTCAGTGTCTGCACAAAACCATAGTATCATTTCCAACACAAACCTGCAGACAACTCCTACATCACAGTGTATGATCATCACATTTTCTATGTAAAAATAAAATACATAAAAGTAACATAGAGCTAAAGGAAAAGTGGGACATGACCAATATGAGTGACAGAAGCCTAAATGATCTGTGCAGGACTCCCACAGGACAGACAGGGTGTCACCCTGTTTCCAGCTGCTGCTTATGAGGACGAGGCAGGTCTATCAACTATTTTGTTTCTCCAAAAACAACATGTCCAACATGACACTGAAACTGAACTAAAGTCATATGGATAATTTGTTACACAATTACATGGATTGCAATACATTTCATTGTGTTTCTGAAGCTGGCATAAGGCTTGCACTCAGAACACTTTTATGGCTGAGTTGTGACAGAAGAGTCGCTCTTAGTGTTTAACCACCTGCCCATGAAGTGTTTGTGCAGTGCTGCTGGCACACACCTGAGGGTAAGCCTCCATCCTGGCAGCATGGGCTCACTTTGTCTGTTTTTGGGGGTTACTGTTACATTTGCAGCTTTATTCCTGTGGATGTTCTTACCCATAATGTCCATCGTGTTCCTCGTTGAAATGTCAGTCTTAGTTTGATTATAGATGAATCTTATTCCTCCTTCTGTGGCACCTGTAACAGGCAAACATCCACATGAAAGGCACATAAAAAGAGGTCTGGTCCTGGGCCTGGACACGTGTATTTCCACAGAGTGTGCTTGTCTTTGTGCTGGATTCATAATAAGCCCTCCATTATTTATCTGCACCAGGGGGAGTATTCATCATGTTATACCTGGACGTTGGTTGGAGGCCTGCTTGTTTGCAGCACGCGCCTTGCTTGTCCTAATGCTCTTTAGCAGGATTTAAACGGCTCCAAAAGGCTTTATGAGCCACTGATGATAATTAACAGCGACACATGGCCTCGCGACCATTTTAACTTGAAGTGAAGCATGTGCTGCTTTAAAGCACCAGAGCAATGACATGATTTGATTTACAAAAGGACGAGCAGGAAATGACAACGTCTCATGTGGAATCAGATTAGACGCGCAGGTTTATCCGCGCGTTACTTTTAAAAGTGTCTCTTGTCCTTCACGCTGTGTCCACACCGACCTACTGATGCTAAACACTACTTTAAACCATCACTGATCAATGATTACAACATGATTAGATATGCCATATATGAAAGAAGCTCTCCTCTGAGCACAGTGACGCGCACAGAGGCACAAGGACAGGGACAGGCTCTGGCTCTCACCTCCATCGCAGACACTCGGGAATCAACAGGTCCACGCGCAGCTCCTCCTTCAGTCTGAGGGGGACTTTGCCTTTGGAGAACAGCACAAATGACACTCTCCCCGCGGAAAAAGTCATAACAGTATGTGAGGAACGATCAGGCAGCGAACAGCGCGCGGTGCGTTTTATTTTCCATCATTGTGTCCGCGTCCTGCAGTGCGCATGTCACCCTCTGATCTCAGCCTCATCCCTGTGAAGAGGCAGCGACACTTGTGCTAATCCTGTGAGGCATTTCCATTGGCTATTAGTCTGTGACAGTAATGCCAGAGGTCAAGTCACATGTGAACTTTAAAGACCTGACTAGGAAAAGTGTCAAGGGGCCATGAGATCAGACATGTGCCCCACACTGAGGAAAGCTGCGTTTTAGTGGAAGTCTTTTAATAAGGTTATTCTGCAACTTTGTTAATAGATCACAAAGAATAGCCTAAACAAAATCTTTAAAGGGACAGGCCTAATCAATAAGTGTGATGTGTTTTTGCAGTGGGAGATTTATGAGAAAGTGTCTAAACATTTTAATGTACTGTAAACCATACGGTCAAGTCTTATAATGCAGTTTCTTTGTATGAAACAGGAGTCCTGGAGTCAGTAATAATGCCCAGCTGAGCCTGTGCTCGCCTCCCCTGCTCTCTGTTCTCACATACAGTAGGTGGAGCTCTAACTCCAGATAATTTGGCGCCAAATCCAGTTCCGCGTTTTCCACTCCTCTCCAGTTTCCCCTCTTGCTTCTATCCGCATCCTCCAGGCAGACACGCAGGACTCGTTGCCCCCTCCTCATTCTCCTATCCTCCCTTCTTTACGCCCACCTCAGCGTCCTCCTCTCTCCCTCCCGCGCGCTCTCTCTCGGCCCTCCTGCAACGCACTGCAACGCTCCTCTCCTCCTCACTGGGGCTGATCAACCGAGCATCCACCTCGCCTCCTCCAAATTGGTTTGTCATTTGTGACCCTGCTCTCTTCGTGTCTGTCTCTCTCTGTGCGTGAGTGTGCGTGAGTGTTGCGCTGCTGCTCTGCGCCTGTGGACCCCGCACAGCCAAGTCTGGAAGAACACAGAAGCGGCGAAGAGAGGGAAAAACGGGCAGGGATACAGACGGATAGAGGGGAGAGAGAAAGCCTGAGCCCCGCCGCAGCAGCAGCTCTCAGCGGGTCGCGTTCTGGACGTTACCTCTTGATTTGGATAGGTGCTTTGCCACACCGACAGCTCGTGTTTGAAGGACGTGTTTTTCTGCACATTTAGGAAAGGACAGCCACATTTGCTCCGGGTGGACAACCTCGTTTCTCCGATTTTGGCGATTTTTCTAAAGCAAAGGTGTCCCTGACTTGCCTGCGCTGGATGTGTGTTCGCGCGCACACTGGTTTGTTCTGCTGCGCTCACGGTAAGGACTGACAGCGCGTCATATGTGCTCTTTTTAACATACCAACATGCGTAAATGTGTGCAGTGTGTTTCCTCATGTTCTCTGGACACGGACTGTGCGCACTCTGCTTCTCACGGATGCTCGTGGGAATGTGGCCTGCTGCGACTGTTCGACTTAAAGGGAGCAGTGAGCTGAGGTATACATGGCACAGCAGTCCAGTGGTCTGTGGCTGGATGGGCGTCGCTCTTAAAATGGATGTGTCGCCAACTAATAATCAACCAAGAATCTTTATTAGCTCTGTTTTCAGCAGAGCAGCCAGTGCGTAAACATTCAGTGTGGGGCTGTATCTGCAGTGACGGGTCTTAGCTTCTGAAACATGATGCATTTGAGGGACTTCACCTACATGATTTTGATTTTAAACTCTAAGAAATGCAGCGTGTGTCCGTGCGCTGTGCTCGTGCCCTGACGGTGCGTAAAAACACAAACAGCAGGTGCTTCTGTACATGTCAGTCACTGGGTGCTGTGAGTGACAGGAGTTCCTCACGGTGATGACCTTGGAGTTCAAAACTAAAGGTTGAAAGGTGGAGCTGGGCTGTGGAAATGTTTAGTTCCTTTTAGGTGCATTAAAACGCGATTTGGCGACAACAATCCAGCTGCTGTTTGACCCTCGCTGTGGTGTTTGGTGTGCGTCTCCGCTGGGGTGGCTGCTGTGCGCACTGCCACATGAATTACTGTTTTGTGTGAGCAAACTCTTTGTGTGCGAATCTCCAGCGCCGTTACGCATGGTCCCTACACTGTCTTGATTCATGAGGGGCTAAAAAATCGAGCTTGGGAAACACATTTACAGCTGATACTCCTCGCCTTGTTTTCAAAAATGTGGATTAATCAGGTCCCATTTGTGCCCTTGTAAAATGTTTATTGGATTTACTGGATCACTGGATGTTCTGACTCCAGTATAAGGTGTGCCACAGAGTATCCAGGGTCATCATCATATAGACCAGCACAGTGTTATGGCACCTGAGGCATTGCAATGTGCAACAGCTGCAGCCACACAAACTGCTGACAGTGGGTCTAGTGTGTCCTCTTTTAATTGGGTCACTGATTCAACTCACTTAACTTGGTACACAAAAACAAGCTTTCGTAAAGGGAAAAGATATGTGTGTGGGGAATTGGCTGAGATCTGTCTCTGGCTAATGAAACACAATATTTGCTTTAGATTTGGGTGGCTCCAATAACAGCAGCTATAACCCTGTAATAGGAACAGGCTCGCCATTTAAATAAAGGAGGATTGCTGCCTGTTGAACATCACATCCCAATCTCTGAGATAATGAAAATAAACCGTGACAGGCAACACGATCCAATCCAGGCAGACAATAACAAGCACATATTGAATATTAAGACAAGCAGCCATATCATTGGTAATCCTGGAGTCTCCATCTGCATTGTCAGGACTGGTTACTGTTGATCCTAGTGGGTTTTGAGCCTGTACTGTACTTTGAGCCTGTGTATGCCAGTGCAGGGAGTGATTATGCAGTTTAATAACCTGAGTACTGTTTTTTAAAGACATGTGGACATATACAAACCGCCCGTGCGCTTTCGGCATAGAGATCAATGTGTCTTTCTACTGGGGAGCGTGTGATATTTTTGATGTCTGTTTGATTCTCTTGACAAATTCACTGCATTTATTGCTTTTGCTGCAACTAATCCCACTGCTTTTTAGTGAGATTTGAACCGTTTTTAAAGCCTTTCTGGGGACTGGTGTTGCGAATTAGCTTGATCTATAAACACTACGATACCAGCGTCAGATTACTGAACTGTTAATCTGTGTTTGTTGTATCTGCCCCTATTCAAATAAAAAAATAAAGAAATAAAAATATTGCAGGATGACAGACAATGTACCTATAGATTCAAACGCGCTGTGTTTGTCTGAGTCATCCACTGCCCAAACTGGACTTGCTGAACTCGCACATGCCTGAGTCACAATGAACTAAAACTCAACCTTAGACAGATACATCGACCATAACATTACGACCACCTGAAAGTGAGGCCCAACCTTCCCATCCCATCAAATAAATAGATTTTTTTAAAGTTTGAGTTTCCAGAAATGATGTTTTCCTGATGGAGCAAACTTACTATCCAAATAAATGTGTTGAAAGGACATGATAAAAATGCAGAAATAAATAAGTCATTTGCAAATGTCAACATTGCAATAATTATTAAGTGCCTCCCGAAGCAGAACGGTTGCACTATTTCTTAATGTTGTGATGATTCACTTTGGTAGTCTTTGTGTGCAGAGTTTAACCTAATTCAAAAGACTGCTCCACTAAATGCTTTCTTCCCCACTCCCTCTCCTCTCTACAGTGCAGAAATAATGAGCTCGGATCATTGCTCCTTCCTCTCATCTCCCACCTAAAACACTGGGGCATGTGTTAGTGCTTCCTCCTCTCTGTCCTCGGTTCGGCTCAAAGAATAACCAGACTGGACTCTGTTTTCAACTGGCGGCTCACTTCACCTCCTCCTTAATGTGTGAAAGTCGCTCAGATACTGTTCAGAGGTTCAGTGGGGAAGCGGTTTCTGCAGCCGCTCCTATGGCTCCTTTTGGGTGAGAAGTAGAGCTAGTATGGATGGTTTATTCTGCCATACTGGGATGTTTAGTGTTTCGCTGCTAATGCATTGTGCTCGACCAGAAACAGAAAACCTCACAGCAAAAGTATGTCTTCAAAGTCTTGTGTTTTTTTGTTTTATATAAGAGGCATGCAAAGATTATTAACATGTAGTGCTGCTGGATCATTCATTGTAGTGATAGACTCTGTGAAGCAGTTGTTGCATTAAGAAGTTGTCTATAGATCACTTCACTAGACTCTTATGTTCTTATTGTGCTGCCACTCTGCATAATGTAAGGCTGATCATATGCTCCAAGCAGGAACATCACAATATCAAGTTTTTGAGTTATGATTATTGTGAGGAAAGTGTGAATGCGTGTGTGAATGTGTGAGTGAATGTGTGAGTGGTTCCTTGATGTAAAGTGCTTTGAGTGCCTTGAAGGTGGAAAAGCTCTATATAAAAATCTTACCATGTACCATTTACCATTTGCTTAATGCAGCCGCTTACTTTACTTAACACTTTCACTTTTAGATCGCAGTTTATGTCAAACGTAGCTCTCTTAACCTCCTAGGAACTGGGTTGTCTAGGCCACAATGGCAATTTTTTAGAACTGCAAACAAGAACAGCAACAATTAGAAATGTTCAGTTTAGAATATTTTTTTAGTTTAGGATGTTCAGAATATATACATTTTTTTTTTGTTAAAGGCTCATGTCTCCTGCACATCTTAGCAGCTCTTCAAATGAGCCACATTGTTCCAAGAGCACAATTATTTCTCATTTTGTTTTTACTCAGGACAAATTACACTTAATAAATAGTTTTAGCAAATCATTCAAATGTTCTATCAAAATCATTAAAAGTAGAGCGAATGTCCTCATATGTGGACGTCATTTCTGTCGGAAACTACATAATGTAAAAAGATAATTCTGTGTTTTTACATCATCAGGTCCCAAACAGCCCAAATAAGAGAAATGAATAAAGCCTGACATGCTAGAGCTCGGGTCTCAGGAGGTTAAAGCACATGTGTTTTGTTCTGTGAGCCTTGTGAAACTTTCTGGACACATTTTTTTACTTTTACTTGGACAAACCTCGATGGATAATTATCTTGAAGAAGCCAAAGTCACCACAGTGACTTTGGCTGTAGCCTCACAACGACAGGATTTGCATATTGGATTTGTTATTGCGTGGATGCTCTTGGACTTCTGCCTTTCATTTAGCGGTGAGTGACAGGCTGGTTTCCGCATGGACACACACACGCACACACACACACACACACACACACACACACACACACACACACACACACACACACACAGGGGCGCTCGACGTCTCAAATGTGTAGCACCTCGAGAGACGTCTCTGCAGTACACCGTAGGATCTAAAGCCCCTACGATGAATCTGTCCTGGCCAAAAGTATTTGCGATAATTGAAAAACTGCATGGTTCCAAGATATATGTTAAAGTTGTGTTGTGAAATGTGCAGAAATACAGTGACTTTCTGGATTAACTATGTATATTTTTGTGCCTTCTGCCTCTTAAAAGTCCCAAATTAAAGTAGTATTCTAACCCTTCTGATCTAAGCACTACTTTTCAGCTTGATCTGTCTGTAAAAACCCAAATATCTGCAGCTCATTGTTCCATTTCAGACCTCTCCCTCTTTCTGAGCCCATTATCCTTCTCCGCTACAAAGAAAACACTTGTCCTAACCGTCAACACTGCAGCTCCGGTCCGCCGCGTCTCCTGGCTGCCCTTCACCTCACTGCGCCCCCTGTCACCACTGCCCCACTCCCTCCAGCCCACCCCCCAACCTTTCCTCCCATGTGTTTGTTCCCGATAGCCCAAACATACATCAATTACTGGTATAGACACCCAGAGCATAGCCGGGGCCTGCAGCTGTTGTATTTAGCCACACACATCCAGCACCAGCGAACTCGATACAAAGCCCGGCTGATTGTGTGGCGTTTGCTCAAAGGTCCGACAATTATTTTGGTCTGAACAGGAAATCTTTGACAATAGCACTTTTGCCCCCCCTCCTCGTTTTCTCCTCGCTGCTGTAGTCAAGTAGTTTGTGAATGTGAATGTGTGTGGTTCAGTTCAGTGCCTCAAAATTAACTGGAAATTGTAAATTGCTGTAGTATTTTTTAATGTCTCATGTAAATATCACATATTATCATAAAGTGGGCAAACTCAGTAATTTGGAGCTCTTCAAATATCACTCGTAATCATAGTATAGCTGCAGAAAATGTGTTTTATTTGAGCTATTTAAAAAAAAAAAAATGAACCAGCCCGACATAATAAATGACATAAAACAATCTTATAAAAGTGTAATCAAACTGAACAGTCTGAGGAGTGTAAATATTGTGTCTAGTGGTATTTTATTCTACTCTAATGTGCTCTTTGTTTGTTAATTAGCGCATTTCATCCATATTTCTATTTCTTAATCAATCATATCAACTTCAGGGACTTAAAATTAAAGTCATTTTTCTAAAGAACAAAATGTGCTGTTTTCCGCACTCTATAGATTTTCATTCTATTAAAAAAACATGTGAAATATTCCGCTGGCCTAAGTGACAAAGTGTTTTTGCTGAGTGTATAGCAGAAAAGTGTCTTTAAATGAGCCATTTTATAAAATGTGAAGCAATAAGGCCGAGGAGATGTGAATTATAGGGCTATGAACAATGAGGTCATCACAGGGCTGCGGGCATAAATCACTCAACTGTTGTGTTTTAGCACTTAGTTTGTTATCGATGGAGGAAATGACAGCCGGGCAGAGGAAAACGCTCTATTGTTTAAGGACATGCATTCAGCAGAGGAAGTGACGGCCCTGACTGCCATGACGGCCTGGCACCGGTGACTAAGGTCGAAACAATACACGGGGATTTCTGGCAGGGGTCAAACCCGCTGGAAATAATTGAACATATACACGGCGATTTTGTGTTTGAGGCGACTGTACAGAATGAGCAAGACTGTGTGACCTGCTGTACCACTTCGGACCAGCAGGTGGAGTAATGAGCAGGAACGTGCTGATACTGGAATGGACTGGATATCGACATTGATGTAATAAGACTATTTACTGGTTGTAGTTGGCCCACAGAGTCTCATAATGTCTGAACTTTTATTCACACGGAGCTTAACACATTTGGATCAGTTTTGTCTTACTTTATTTTAGTTTTAAGGAAGTAAATGCAGTTTCCAGTCCCTGCACTGCTGTCTGTTAGTACTGCATATGGGCAGACACTTAAAGCTACAGTATCTGATTGGGGATTGGGGCTGAAAAAGCTGGATCGGTGCAGCTCTTGTAATGAGTGTGTGCAGCTCGTTGCCTCGTTAGTGTTTCTTCTTCATCGTTAGTGTTTCTTCTTCATTGACAAAGACCCTGTCTGAATGCCTTTGTCATTACCCAAGGAGAGTTGCTATTGACCGTGAAAATCAACAGTTTGGGTGGTGATAAATTAAAGGTGTTTTCAGATATTTTCAGACATTTGTTGAGCATCTTTACCTTTTTCCCAGTTTGAAGAGACACAGATATAAAGCCGTGTACTTTTCCCTCTGCTCCTGTCCAGTCACTGTTGTGTTTTGAATGAGTGACAGAGAAAAAATGAAGAAAGTTGTATTTCTCCTAGAGGCTTTTCTTCTTGTAATGTAGCTAGTCCCTTACATTATCTTTGAAGCGAGCAGAAAGAAGGACAATACACAAAAAAGTGTAAAATGTTTTATTGATGAAAGTTTTGTTTATCAGCTAATTGATTATAGTTGAATTGTTGGAAATTTTAACTTGCGTGTTGCAGCCAAATGAGTCCCCAGGGCGCTGGAGCACCTTACGAAGGTTCCGGGGCAGACCACTGTGTGCTGACAAGGAGCGGTGTCGAATATTTTAGATTTTTGTGTATCCAAATGGTGTAAAACAGATACATTAAACATACAGCTCTATTTAACAACCAGCTGAATTGAATAAATATGTACACTGTTTGGTTAGAGATAACTTTTAACAATATTATCAGATGTAGGAAAACTTACCTGTACTGCAGAGTGGGCTCAGACAATTAGGGAGGTGCTGTATAAAAGGAGGAAGTGTGTGGGAGTGGAGGGTGCTGTGTGTACAGGAGGTACTGTCATGTGGATTTTAACATTTTTTCTTGTTTCTGTAAATATTTTTGGTGTTGGAATAAATGCACTAGAGTCTGCACTGGACAAACTGTCTCAGCTGTGCTCTGTTCCTCACTGAACCTCTAAGGCTGCTGTCCGGACTTTTACTTTTTCTGTATTCACATCATATATATTTGCCATAGTGAACCATCGACACAACTAATATTCGCACTATTATCACTATATGGTTATCATTATTATTGTTAGATTACTGTATTTTCCAGACTTTAAGTTGCTCTGGAGTATAAGTCACACCAGCCAAAAAATGCATAATAATGAAGAAAAAAACATATATAAGTCGTATTTTTTTGGGAAATTTATTTTACAAAATCCAAGACCAAGAACAGACATTTTATCTTTAAAGGCAAGTTATAATAAAAACAATAAAATAGAGAAGAACAGGCTGAATATCAGTACAGCACGCTAACATAACACATTTATATTTATTCATGAATAATCACAGAACTAAAGCATAAAAAACAAGTAACAAGTTTACTCTGAATCTCTCTCCAAATCATTAAATCCACTGAATTCTTCATCCTCGGTGTCGCTTCTGAACATCTCCACTTCCTCTTCTGCGTCGTCAGGCTCAGCACAAAACGATTTTCTTTTAGGGGCATTTTTGTTCTGTCTTTCTCAGGTGTCTTTTAAATTACCGTAATGTTGAAATTTTATATTTCCAATGATACAGGAGGAGTAGATACTGGTGCACAAGCCTAGAGTGCCCTCGCGCAGATGTGAAATGATATATTTTAATAATTTCACATCTGAGTATAAGTCACATCCTGGACAAACTATGAAAAAAAAAAGTGCAGTACTACAACTTCAACTATTAGGGCTGTGAATAAACAGACGCTATGGTGACACTTGTTTAAATTAGAAACTCATTTGAATTAAAAAAGAGTTAATCTTTTCCTGTTTTATGATCTGTATCATTATTCCATCATATAAAAGGTCTAAGGTTAATGATCATTAACTGCGTGACAGCTCTATATACCACCATTTTTACAGCTTGTGCAGAAATAACTGCTACTAATCCTTTATCTCCTGCTTTCCACGAATCGTTCTGCTTCTTCTTTCTAAACCTGTCAACACATTTTGTATATATATCGCTACAGAAAATATTGCGATAAACGATATTATTGAAACACAAAGCCGGATCGTCGCAGTAAACCGATTTTAAATGTACTGCATCTTTAGACGGCCTGAGTTACAACAAATAAATATCAGAATGAACTAAGAATCAGCCATGAGTTATTTATTCCACCCTCTGCAGCTCAAATCTGACCTTCTTACATAAAAACGCCACACTTTTACAAAGAAACTGTACACACGATAAATATTCAGCCCCAAAATATATTGTTCTAACCTTTATATACTGAATAACTCGTGACATTATCATGACAGGCCTCATAACTACTACGATTCCTGCATGTTCTGCCCTTCACGGGACGCTTTCTTCTTCTTCTTCTGACCCTATAGCAAACGCTGACATTAGCCGAGTGAGTACTCCTTGGAAATTTGAGTCAAAGTATCCCATTTCCACCTGTGCACATCTAACAAACGATAGCACATGGTCATTATTTCTCGGCTCTAACTAAGTTGTAGCCTCCTTTACTGTTCGGTTCCATATCTCCCTGGCACACCGCACCCACTGATGTTCCCCATATCTTTCCTGTGTTCAGCAGATTGTCCACAAAGCGTCTGCTGTAATACCATCTTCCCCAGGCCCCTCTTAAATTTCCTGCTTACTGGGCTTTTACTTTAACTGCATTACATACATCTTCCACTGCTACTTCATCTGCTTCCTTTCAGCATCAAGCGGACTGAAAGATCCAACCAACTCCAAAGATGTGATGGCTCCAGCCTGCATTAGTTCAAAATAATGCTCCCGTTTCTTGTCTGTTCAGTGGCCCAGCAGTGATTTATATTGAATTGTGTTTTTATTTTCATTCGGAGTCCTGGAGAGTGAGAATGTGCCAGGCGATATTGATTTTGAGCAAAGTGGCTATTGGTAGGAGAAGGCTTATAGCGTGACTGATACCCGGTGGAGCTGAGATATTTAAAGTCAGCCATGATTAGTCACCTGATGGTCTGTGTCCCCAGGGGCAGAGTCGTATGTTTAAAGGAGCAAATCAATGAGTGAAAAGGCTGGAGACAGGATTTGAATACGAACCATACAGCGTTTATATCAGCGGATGTTGCTAACCTGCTAGCCGCCGCGTTCCAAATAGGAAGTGAGCATGGACGCGCTTCCGGGTCCATTGACTCTGGCTCCAGTTCACTTTCTATTGAAAAACTGTCGCCCTCTGTCTGTAACTCAGGGTTCAAAACTCAAACTCACAGAGGACCAAATTTAAAATCTGTGACTAAGTTGGGGACCAAACTAAATATTTATTGAAAAATTTCAACAACATCTGCATGTTTTTCAGAAGAGGTGGATTAAATTTGAGTGAGGCGACAGGAGCAGATGCTGAACAGTGTCAACAGAAATGGTGGAGGCTGGCGCCAACCCGTTTGCAAAGCATTCTGGGATTCATAGTGTTACAGGTGCATGCACTATACGAGCGTGACGGCTGGCGGGACAGATCTAATACATATTTGATATGATCTCGCAGGCCAAATATATTTATATCGGGGGCCAAATTTGGCCCGCGGGCCTGAGTTTGACATGTCTGCTGTAACTGCTGCTGTCAGACTCGTCATTTTGGTCTTAAAATGTTTGTGCTTCTTGAGACTTTGGCTGTTGAAAGCATTATTTTTGTTTTATGTGTTTTACTCTTAAACCTTGTGTGTCTTAAACATTGAGGTGAACTTGTTTCTCAGTAAGAATGTGACACATATTTATTTTAACTTCCTAGGACCTGAGCTCTTGTCAGGCTTTATTATTTTCTCTCGTTATTTGAGCTGATTGAGACCTGACGAGTGTAAAAACAAAGAATTATCTTTTTACATTATGTAGTTTCTGAGAGAAATGATGTCCACACATGACGACATTCATTCTACGTTTTAATAACTTTGACAAAACATTTGAATAATGATTTTCTAAAACTATTGATTAAGTGTCTGAAACAACATTTGTCCTGAGTAAAAATCAGAATCAGAATCAGACGACTTTTATTCCCATTGTCAGTGAACACAGCTCACAAACGAGGAACTTTCTTTGGTGATAAAGCGCAACATTGAGCACTGAATAATAATAATATAAAAAAAGTTTAAATATAGCTATTATAATAAAAATAAATACAACAACATGAGAACAACAGTGCAAACGGCTTAATAAAGTGACTGGTATTATAAAGTGTCCAGTTTAGTGCAGATATTATAAGTCTTAATGGTGCAGATATTATAAAACAAAATGAGAAACAACAATTGTGGCTTGTTTGAAGAGCTGCTGACAGGTACTTCGGTTACATGACACAGCTCTTCATCTTCAGGTTGAGGTCTTGTTATACATCTTTTCAGTGACTTGAAGCATCTTTTTGTGACATATTCTACTTTCCTGTAAACAGCTAACAGTATATATATGTATGACCTTGTACAGACAGTAAGTACAATGAGTCAAGCCCTTATAAGACCAGCCTTCTGTAGACAGTACCTTTCTCAGGCTATAACTACTGGAAAAACTCCCTTGAAATGTAACATGTGCTGCTTTCTGTGACTTTATTCATCTCTTTACCTGCTCTGCAACCTCTTCCTTCACAATTACAGCTGTTTTTTCCTCCATAAATCAAGATAGGAACAGATAACAGCCCAATGAGGCGCCTTCTTTCCCCGAGGTTGCTCCCGGTAGTGTTACTAACAGGTTTGATTGACAGCGTTGCTAAGCACAAGAGGCCTCACTTCTGATTGGCTCTTTGGTTGCTATGATACAAGCGCTGAGGGTGACGTCAAACAGGTCGCTTATTCCACTTCTTTGCACAGTTTATGAGGCAAACTTACACAACAGAATGTAATTTTCAGTACAAAAAACAGAACAGATCTTTCTAAAATTGTTCAAAAAAGGTCAAACGTTGCACTGTTTATGGGATTTTTTGCAGTAGCGATATGTTTAAATTTGGATTTTGGACACTGTTTTTTAGTATTATCGATTAGCTTGTGATTTCTTACAACCCTAAAAGACAGTGCAGACAGGTTTCTACACTGTTCTGAGCGACAAAACCAGCTCCCATAATCTGGAACAGTATTTATTATTTTTCAATTAAGCGTTTTTTGGTAATGATGATTAAAATTGTATTAATTGCACGGCGCTGTTACCTGATACTTGACGGCTCGGAGTTGCTGACTTACTTTTTTATTTCTCGCATTTGTTTTTAGCCTTCGATAAAATCTTTGTTTGTTTTGCATAGAAGTAAAAAATATCACATAAAAAAAAAATTTAAAAAATACTGTAGTAAATGTCTTAAAGTACCTGTTTAAAAATGTACTGTGTAAAGAGTAAAAAGTAAAAGTATTTCGTGCAGATTTTTAGATCTAACAAAGCTTCAAATGTGGTGATTTTGATACAGACAGTAAAAAAAAACACTTTTACTTTTCAGTCCAAAAATGTAGTGTAGTAGAAAGTACAGATACTGCTCTCAAATGTAGTAAAAGAAAAAAGTATCCACTGTAAAATGTACTTAAAGGGCCTGTATTACACTATTTTCTGATCCGTTCTAATGACTCCACACACCTTCACTAAGAATCATTTGGATAATTTCAGCTCTGGAATTGTTAATCTCTACTGAAAAAATACATAAAAAAGTAGCTGCTAACTTGAAAACTACCACTTTATGACATCACAAGGTGGAACAGAGCATTTTGAGCTTTGGAGATGTGTTTAAACATGCGTGAATGAAACAAAATACAACTCCAGGTGTGTTTTTGAGCAGGTAACACCATTATAACATGACGTAAAGCTCACAAAAGTCCATTCTGTGTAATAAGTAAGTACAAACACCTAAAAATGACACTTAAGTACAGTACTTTACTACGTGTACTCACTGGGACTGAGTATCTAGCCTCACATTGATTTGCAGCAGTTTGTACAGTATGTCTATATGAAAAAGCATCTCCATTTGTTGACATTCCTCTTTAAATCTGTGCCGTAGAAGTGTGTGCACATTGTGTGAGATAAAAGCTCTGGGTGGGTACATGCCATGCATCAGCAGCCGTCAATTTGCCCCTGACATATCTTTGCTTCACATTTTACAATAAAACCATTTTAGCAGCTCAGTGTTTTGCCTGGGCGCCTGATAGTGTCAGGGGAAGACGGATGAGGCTCTCTCCGGCCCCTGAGCCTCCAGCTATAACTTACAGGGGCTGCATGTGGCTCTGGAACCATGTAAGAAACACTCATATAAGGGATTTATTCGCCGCCGCCGCGGGATCGGCTCTGTCCTTTAGCCAAGAGACAGTATCAATCACATGGGTCTGAATGATCCGTGTGCGACTGAGGACCTTGACCAACAGAATCCAAGGTTAGATCTTTGAACGTCCCAGAATCATAGAAGTGGAGATGGTTTCTGAACTTAAGGAGGCATCTTTGTGTGATTTTTTAAAAAGGATGGAAGTGTGGAGGTGTAGATGGGCTCGGTATTTGGGTGAATCCTGGAAGTGGTTTAATAAACTGGAAATAAATACAATAAAATATATAAATGAGTTTTTAAAAAAAAGGATTGAGGTGGTGTTATAAGAGGGAGACAAAAGGAGATGGAGAGGAGGAGAGAAGGGGAGAGAGAGATGGAGGGAGAGAGAGAGAGAGAGGGAGAAAAGGAGAGTGAAAGAAGCAGAAAGGAGGAGAGAGAGAAAAGGAGAGGGAAGGAGAGAAAGGAAGGAGAGAGGAGAGAGAAAAGAAGAGAGAGGAGGGGAGAGAGACAAGGAGAGAGGAGAGAAAGAGGATGAGAGAGAGAAAAGGAGAGTAAAAGAAGGAGAGAGAGAGACAAGGAGAGAAGGAGAAAGATGGAAGGAGAGAAAAGAAAAAAGGGAGGAGGGGAGAGGAGAGAGAGAAAAGGAGACAGAGACAAGGAGAAAGAAGGATAGAAAGTAGGAGAGCGCGAAAAGAAGAGAGAGAAGGATAGAGAGAAAAGGAGAGAAGGAGACAAAAAAGGAGAGAGAGAAGGAGAGACAAAGAGGAGAAAGAGAGCCAAGAATGAGAACAGGAGAGAGAGAGAGATAAAAGGAGAGAGACTAGAAGAGTGAAGGAGAGAGAAAAGGAGAGAGAGAAAGAGGGAAAATGAGAGAAGGAGGGAGAGAAAAGGAGAGAGAGCACACACCACTGTGGCTACTACTGTTACTATTGTGCTCTAACTCGTACAAATACAGGCCACTTCACAACCAAGGACATTTTTCAATGACGGAGGGAAAAATGTTCTGCTTGTGTCCGGTCGGGTTTTTCAGGGCGCTCCCTTATCGAACAATCATACATAATAGGTGGCTCAGTTGGTAGAGTGGCTTCTGATCCGAAGGTTGGTGGTTCGAATCCCACTCTTGACATTAAAAAAAAAAGGAAAAAAAAAAAAAAAGAAAAACATCATTGGTGAAGAGGACAGATGTGCAGAAATGATAAAAAATACTGCACTTCTTTGTTAAGTTCTTCAAAATGCCCCTCAATGAATGAACAAATGTAAAAATGTAAGTGTTTCCTTATTTTTAAAACCTTATATTATGTTTTATCCTTGGACCAGTGTTATTTAATCGAGCGGCGAGTGTCTTCTTCTTCTTCTTCTCTTCTTCTTCTTCTTTGTGCGCACCAGCGGCAGCCTACTTACAGAGCCATCCCTAATAAACAGGGCGCTCATGAAAAACAGAGTGTGGAGCTCTCGTTCGCCTCCCCCTTATAAATTAAGATAAATGAAAATGAAATAAGTCCCATAAACAGTAATATAAAATTGTTAATTCGTCTTCATAACCAATAGTCCATTAGGGATTGTTTACCCTAGATCAAATACACATCTATAAACACATCATTATTGCAGATAGAGCTGTGAGTTGAACATAGCATCACTGAACAAATCAACCATTTCTTTGTTTTATTACTTGCACCCCTATTTCTCTATCCACACCCGCTCCCCTTTAAGATTTATGTTTGCCACACAGACAAGGGCCTTTAATTTTACGCCTGGGTAGAGCATATACACTATTGCCTCATATTCCTCATGCTTATATCGAACTTTTCAATCCTTAGGGGGCAGATTTTTTAATACGAACACGGAGGCGCCCCACCCTTTACGCCGAGGCAGGACAACGATGGCATTTCCTGTTGTCTTATGGCCCTATTGGCGCTGGTTGCGTAATTACAAAGGGTGATGTATGGAAAAACCGCAAAGAAGGCACACTCGGAGTCATCCTAATTATATGCAGCGGGTTTGTGAGTAATGGGGTTGACATGAGACATCAATACAACCACTGCTTCTCATAATAGAAAACACTATTGTTGCAGTGAGAGAAAATGGTTTGCATCTATCAAACGTAGCTTATAAAAACACCCAGGCAAACATGGTAAACTCCCATTCATTTCTCACTATTGTTTGGTGACACTTGGAATTCACTCACGCTCATTACAGGAAAGAGTTTGAATACAATTTGTAGCGTGTATTTTTTTTCCTTTACTCGTGTTTGTTTGTTTAGTTGCTCCATTTTTACTTCTACTTTTCTCTCTATAAAAGCCATTTTTTTTAAATATCTCGAGCTAGGACTATAGACTGTATGCATAAATGGGCATAGCTAACCTGCTAGCCGCCGCGTTCCAAACAGGAAGTGAGCATGGGCACGCTTCCAGCTTCATCGACTCTGGCGCCAATTCACTTTCCATTGAAAAACTGTGGCCTCCTCTCTCTGTAACTGCTGTTGTCAGACTCGTCGTTTTGGTCTTAAAATGTTCGTATAACCCCGTTCTGCATGATCCTGGGGTTTTTATTTCACTATTGTGTCAGAAAATCAATAATAATAATACATTTTATTTACAATGCACTCTTCAGTCCATAGAATCTCAATAAAACAAGAACTTTACTAATTGCTAAATACTAAAAAAAAAGGTCCAGAGTCACAAATAAGCTTTTCTAAAGAAAAAGGGTCTTTAGATTAGCTTTGGGGAAAAAGTCCAGGCTCTGTGTGGCTCTCAGATGAGCAGGGAGGCAGGTCCAGAGTCGTGGTGCAGCTGAACGAGAGAAGGCTCGGTCCCCCATCGTATGGAGTTTAGTGGGGAGGTTATGAAGGTACATGTCACCTGAAGGAGCATGTCACCTTGAGGAGATGCTACCTGAAGGAGCATGCCACCTGAAGGAGATGCCACCTGAAGGAGATGCCACCTGAAGAACATGCCACCTGAAGGATCATGTCACCTGAAGGAGCACGCCGCCTGAAGAAGGCCACCTGAAGGAACATGCCACCTGAAGGAGATGCCACCTGAAGGAGATGCCACCTGAAGGAACATGCCACCTGAAGGACCTGAAGGAACATGCCACCTGAAGGAGATGCCACCTGAAGGAGATGCCACCTGAAGGAACATGCCACCTGAAGGAACATGCCACCTGAAGGATCATGCCACCTGAAGGAACATGTCACCTGAAGGAACATGCCACCTGAAGGAGATGCCACCTGAAGGAGATGCCACCAGAAGGAGATGCCACATCTGAAGGAACATGCCACCTGAAGGAGCATGTCACCTTAAGGAGATGCCACCTGAAGGAGATGCCACCTGAAGGAGCATGTCACCTGAAGAACATGCCACCTGAAGGAGCATGCCACCTGAAGGAGAACACCTGAAGGAACACCTGAAAGGAGATGCCACCTGAAGGAGAGCATGTCAGCTGAAAAGAACATGCCACCTGAAGGAACATGTCACCCGAAGGAACATGCCACCTGAAGGATCATGCCACCTGAAGGATCATGTCACCTGAAGGAGCACGCCGCCTGAAGGAGATGCCACCTGAAGGAGATGCCACCAGAAGGAGATGCCATCTGAAGGAACATGCCACCTGAAGGAGCATGTCACCTTAAGGAGATGCCACCTGAAGGAGATGCCACCTGAAGGAGCATGTCACCTGAAGAACATGCCACCTGAAGGAACATGCCACCTGAAGAAACATGCCACCTGAAGGATCATGCCACCTGAAGGATCATGCCACCTGAAGATCTGAGGGTGCGGTTTGAAGATAAAGTAATTAGGTCTTGCAGATACAGTGCTGCCCAACCAGTGATGCATTCATGGTTCAGCAGAAGGATTTTGTTTCACTCCGGGATGAAACAGGAGCCAGTGCAGTGATTTGAGAATAGGAGCGATAGGTACAAATTTTCTGACTTTCATTAGGAGTCTGGCGGCGCTGTTTTGACTGTATTGTAGTTTTTGAATGTCCTTGACAGGAATCCCAAGATACGAGCATTAATAACAGACAAATGAGACGTCTTCTTTCCCAGAGGTCGCTCCTGCTAGTGTTAGCAACAGGTTTGATTGACAGCGTTACTAAGCGCACACTCCCGTCTAAACCAGTGGTGTAGGTGGTCCTATGTCTACGACCGAGCAATAACTCAAATGAATTTAATGTGTGTTTGTAATTACCAACAATTGTGTAATCAAGGTGTGTTTTGAAGCAGATTTACTCCTGACTTTCTTTATTAGCAGATCAGAGTGACTGTAGATTGCAGAGTGCAGGCGACAAGGGTGTGAAAATAGACCAACACCTCAGCGTGGAACTGATTGAGGCAGAAAACATCCAGGGCTTTAGAGAAAGGCTGTTAGACTGAACCGAAAATGACACAAGAGACAATTGGCAAAGTAAAAGGCTCTAATTTACTAACGATATACTACTTTAATAAGATAAATGAGATGGCACATATCTGTACACATGTAAGTTACCAGTTATAATTAGTACAGTGGTCACATTCTGTACTGTACAGGAGACACAGAGGAGACTGATGGACAATGGTCTACAGTCCCTCAGCCAATCAGGACACAGAACAAAATGGTCTACAGTCCCTCAGCCAATCAGGACGCAGAACAAAATGGTCTACAGTCTCTTAGCCAATCAGGACGCAGAACACAATGGTCTACAGTCCCTTAACCAATCAGGACGCAGAACACAATGATCTACAGTCTCTTAGCCAATCAGGACACAGAACACAATGGTCTACAGTCCCTCAGCCAATCAGGACGCAGAACACAATGGTCTACAGTCCCTCAGCCAATCAGGACACAGAACACAATGGTCTACAGTCCTTTAGCCAATCAGGACACAGAACACAATGGTCTACAGTCCCTCAGCCAATCAGGACGCAGAACACAATGGTCTACAGTCCCTCAGCCAATCAGAACGCAGAACACAATGCACGTTCATAAAAAAGCAAGCAAAATTGCCCAAAAAAAATCCACGAAACAGCCAGAGTGTGAAAGGTGAAGCAGGTTATAGTGAGGGACAACTGTATACGAGAAAAGTGTCATTATCTCAGCTTTTATCTGACAAAAATCCTCGCCGTCATGCTTCTTAAAAGTCCCTGTTATTCTCGCTGAGGCAGCCTCACCTGTGCCTTTAACTTGTTTCTTTTGCACCTCTTTACCCTCCATTCGGTGCTCATTGATCCCTCTATTGTTGACCAGTGCGGTGTGAATAATGTATACGCTGTTTCCAGGAGAGCAGAGGCGAGATGTGAATGAGGGCGCTGCCTATAGGTGCTGCTTGTTTCTTTCCTCTGCTATGCTCTGCTGCCTCTGGCCATTCCCCACACGTTATTTCACACATGTAACACCACTGAAGATGCATTCTGTGGGATTATGAGCTGCTGTTAGATCAATGGTCCATCAAATCTTCTGCAGGAGATGCGTTATTGCGCTGTGATCTAATTGAATCCACTTTTACACGATCCTGGATAAACTGGAGGCAAATTGGTGAAATGAAAAAAGCATAAAGTGAAAAACATTCAAGCCGTTATTGTTTAAAGATGCTGTATTACTCAAACTTGTAGATTGTTGAGATAGACCGATATTTGCACTGTTTAGAGTATTGGAAATCGGCCTTAAATCTCCAGCACAGGCCGATATTCTGCTTTGTCTGACCTGTTGCCTAAAAAGTACACATAAAGATTTATTTGAACTCTTTTTAACACTTGAGTGTGAAAAGACAACTGCACTACAGCTCTCTAATAGGTTTGTGGTAAAAATGGCTGTGGGTGAGTCTTTAGTTCATTTAAATTACATAATTTGGAGAAAATAATCCAAATGTTTTTATAGTTCATGTGATATGTGATTAAAGCTGAGCTTAATGTGCACACAGTGAATGTGCTTCTTTGTGGTCACCTCAGAGCCGCTCAGAGCCTCTCAGAGCCGCTCAGAGCCTCTCAGAGCCGCTCAGAGCCTCAGAGCCTCTCAGAGCCGCTCAGAGCCGCTCAGAGCCGCTCAGAGCCGCTCAGCCGCTCAGAGCCGCTCAGAGCCGCTCAGAGCCGCTCAGAGCCGCTCAGAGCCGCTCAGAGCCGCTCAGAGCCGCTCAGAGCTTCAGAGCCGCACAGAGCCGCTCAGAGCCTCTCAGAGCTTCAGAGCCGCTCAGAGCCGCTCAGAGCTGCCATGCTGGTATCAGTATTGGTGCATCCTTAATATAAATCAATATTTTTAATACTTTCAGTTGAAGTCTAAAGCTTAGAACAGATTTTAAAAACATTTTCTGAAATATTACCACCAAGTTTCTTTATTTTGGCGCTGAATCAATATTTTATTCTTATATTTTTAGCCTTAAACTTCATCAGTGCTCGTCTCGGAGACTAAGCATCTGTTAAAATATGGATATTATTCCATCAAGTTATTGAAAATATAGGAGCTTCCAGTGCTGTATATAGAGTAAAAAGACAGTACGACATACAGTAGACTCAAACAGACCAGTAAAACACAAGGGGGAGGTTAAGTCGCTTTCAAACAGTCACATTTAAGCGTCTATTCTTAACAAGCTCTGTGTAGGATGTCCATATTTTGCTGCAGCCCTGGCCCACTCGAGTGTAAAGTTATTGCTCATTGCCTCCTGTAGTGTCTAATAGTCCCAATTACGGCACAGTGCAGGCTCAGAGCTGCTCTGCGGCCCCTGCCCACCGCCCTGTCCACCGTAGTGTGGTTAATACACTTGTTTTTGTCTCACAGCTCCAGTCTTTCATAGAATAACAGTCCAACTCAAGGCCAAACTGATGTAAGCCTGTAGATCCTCGTGTGGACTCTGTGTGGACTCTGTGACAGTGACCCCGGCCCCATGAGGGAACAGCGTTAGGTCCAGGACAAGAGAAGGAGAGTGAGAAAGACAGAGAAAGTGTTGTGAGGGCGGGGCAAAGGCAATCGGCAGAACACACGACAAGACTAAGAAAGACAGTAAAAGAGAAGAGTGCAGAATAAAACCCTTTGAGTCATATGCAGCTAAACAGAACCGTTTAAAGCCTGGATTTAAACATTGTCAAAGTCGACGCCTGTAATGTGTGTAATGACATGTAACGCAGCTGTAAACAAAACCGAAGGTGACAGCTCACATCCTCAAGTGATAATTTATGAGGTGTTAAATCTGATGTATTTTAATCATCTTAATTTTTTTTTTTATTCACGTTTTTGATAGGTGAAACAAAGTATATAATCAAAATAATATACAAAGTAATTACATGAAGAAGACATATAATAAAAAAATAAATGAAAGAAAATGAATAAATAAAAATAAAAGAGAGAGAGGGGCGGGGGTCAGGTGATATATTCTATAGAAACATGTTTTACTAGTACTATCTATAGAAGAAGGTCTTTTAAGGACTTAACTCTTTTTAATACTGTCCATATAAGGTCATAAATGGATGTATCATTATCTGTTCACAGAGAGGTAAAATACGACGCTGACAGATGCTTGTAGTCACTAAAAAAGAGGTTTTACAAGACCTTTTGTTAACTTGAAAATAGATACTAGTAACAGGTGACAAAAGCAACTGGTTCTGGTGAAGACATCTGAAAATAAGCATGTGTCGCTTTCTTACAGAGAAACAAGTTTAGCTCAATGTTTAAGACACAGAGTCTTCAACACACAGTTTGAGAGTAAAATAAAAATCACGCTTTCAAAACATATCCCAGGTCAAGTAAAAAGTCTACTTTCCCATCCATCCATCCATTTTTTTCTTCCGCTTATCCGGGGCCGGGTCACGGGGGCAGCAGTCTAAGCAGGGACTCCCAGACTTCCCTCACCCCAGACACGTCCTCCAGCTCCTCCAGTGGGACCCCAAGCTGTTCCCAGGCCAGAGAGACATAGTCCCTCCAGCGTGTCCCCGGAGCCACTTTCCCTCGACGTTCAAATTTGAATCATTTATATAGAAAAAACAGCTTTTATTTGAGCCGTCTCAAAAAGTCGTATGTGCGAGTGACCGGGCTGTCCATACAAAACAGTTTCCATAACAACAGAGGAGACCCTCACTGACTTTGACACTTAAGGGGTCGTTACAGGGGCTGGAGGCTAAACAAGCAATCATGACTTAAAGCTCGCTCATATGGGGCTTTGTGTTGGAGTGGCTGTTCACACAAGCAGAAGAACAGCTATTATTCACACTGCCCCCATATTCTCCACCTATTACAGCCATCTGTCTCCATTATAACGAATGACAGTCCAGCGAATACTCCGTTCCCTATGAATCTACTTAATGTACGCTTCTGTTTTTTTGTCGCAGGATCGAGGCACCGTGCTGCTTTTGAGATGTGATGCTTCACGAGACTTGGGCACTGAAAGAACACTATTTGAGGTAAGGCTACATAGTATATTGCCCCTAACACTGAAACTGTTGACTCAGAAACTGTTATTATTTTGGACTGCAATGCACCTGGAGTGTGTTGTTTTTGCAGACATAGCCACAGTATATATTTGTAGTTTTTTATACTGGGGTAGTACGTGACCTGTAGTCGTCTCTGGGGATCTTGGCGGTTCCATCTGGTGCCAGGGAGAAGTGTAATTGGCCTGACAAACGTGTGCCTGCGAACTGCTAATCCAATCATAGCTGACCGACCGAGCTTTTATACAGAGACATCAATAACAGAACATGTAAAAAAAAAGTTGAGAGAAAAACTGAATGTAGTTTTAGGATATAACTGGTAAATGACATTATATAGTAGCGTAAAGGGCCAAGTCTATGTTATAATGGTGTTTCCTTATTACAAATAGACCTGGAAACATGTTTAACACTCAAACCCTGCATATTTAGGCTTCTTTTGAACTGAAACACACTCTGTTCCACCTTGTGATGTCATCATGTGGTAATACAGGAAGTGTTGTTAAGCTCCACATACCTTCACTAGAATCATTTCGATGATTTCAGCTCCGTAACTGCCCTTCGGTACTAAACAAAAGGTAAAAGGCAGGAGTTAACCTGAAAACTACCACTTCATGACATCACAAGGTGGAACAGACTAATAAAGTGTTACTCAAACATGTGAATGAAATAAAACACAGCTCTAGTTATGATTTTGAGGAGCCATTATAACACGACTTAAACCTCAAAAGAGTCAATTTTGTGTACTATAAGACCTTTAAAATGGCAGATTTTTTTTTGTAATCAAATTTTTATTCAAGTATTAATCTCAACTGCAGCTTTACAGGTTACAGTCTGATTACATTTTTTCCCTTTTTTCACTCCACCCACCCTCCACCCTCCATGGGCTTATAGAAAAAAAAAAAAGAATTAGTTAATAATATAATAGTAATAGTCACAAATACACATTACAGACAAAATAAATACAAAATAAACATATAGAAATAATACAATGTAATAATAATAATGATAATAATATAATAAAGTAAAATAATAATCAAAAAATAATAATAAAAATAAATATAATCCCGTCCAGGTTTGAATTCCTTCCATACAGTAATAGCAGATTTCCTCCATCCAAAGACATCAGCAGAAATTTCATTATACATATTCATTTTGCAATATATATAAAAAGGAACTGAGTGTACACAAATTGTGTATCTTTCATGAATATACAATTTGACAGCAGCATCCACATAGTGCAAAAAAAACCCCCCAAAAAAACATAATATATTCAGATCTCGATTTTGGCTGGTAAGTTAGTCCAGCAAAAAATGTTTTTGGCTTTTGCTCCGAGCATCAAGCAGAAGAAAACTCCAGCTGAATTATTTCTCTGTAAGATAGACGCCACCCTTTTACAGTCAGAGACAAAAAAAAGTCTGATTTTGAAGTTTTGTTAGCGATACTTCCAGTTTAAAAACAGCATTTTAAGAAGATTGAGTGAAAACTGAAGCCTGCTCAAACAGCCAGACGCTTGATCCAGTCCATTGTCAGTCCATGACGTTTTTATTAGATCACGGAGCTCTGCAATACACTGGACAACAAACCTCTTCTTTCCCATCGCCCTGTCTGTTCCTCCAAGGCATCAGCGTAAGTTTAACTGCAACGCCAGACCTTCCCCTGCCCATGAAGCCGTTCACCACAACTTATTTACAGTGTATTTACAAGCTGAGCCGGGCCTGTAAAATGTCGGATTTACGAGTGCCTTTTTAATTAGAAATACTGTCTCCTAGAGTCAGCCTGATGAATTGCACATTGAGATTATTGACGGCAGATGAGGGTGCAGTTTTCATGTTATCGACAGCTATAGTGAGCGTCTCGTGCCTGACATCGCTGTGGAGAAATATGCTCCGTGTTATTCTCGTCCGAAAACCCAGAGGCCGAGTTTTCAGTGGATCCTTCTTCTGTATCGATTGAATCCGTAGACACTTGTAAAGACTTTGAGTCCACGAAGTGCCATTATACTTTGTTAAGCTAATTAAGATGAACGCTACTGCAAGACAAACAACTAAACATATTTCAGTTTGGCCCGAGACTACAGACATGTTTGTAATGACCTGCAAACTGTCAGAAATAAACCAAATGAATGAACAGATGATCAGTTTCGGAGTGGAGTCTGCAACCTGTTTCCTTGGAGATGTTATTGTTCCGGTGTATGGCTTTATCAGTGGTGGAAGAGGTACTCACTGCTGATACTTAAGTAAAAATACAGATACAATACAGATAAAAATACTCAAGTAAAAGTAAAAGTATCACATGAAATAATCTACCATATTTTTCGGGCTTTTTTTCATAGTTTGGCAGAGAGTTCGAATGTGAAATATGTTTTTTTTCTTTATTATTATGCAGTTTTTGGCTGCTGTGACTTATACTGGTGTGTACTTATACTGTACTTAAGTCAAAGTATTAAAGTACCTGTAGAAAATTGTACTAAAAGAGTAAAAAGTAAAAGGATTTCAGGTCTAATAAAGCTTAAAATGTAGTGATTTTGATAGAGATTTGTGCTGAATTTTTGAATTTTGTTCAACAGAAACAATTGAATCAATATTTTTGGCTCAAATTATGAGTTTATAAAAAAAGATAAAACCCTCAGCCTTTTCAGCAGGGCTCAAGCAGTAATAAAAAATGCTTTTACTTTTCAGTCCAGTTAAAAAATGTAGAAGAAAGTACAGATACTGCTCTCAAATGTAGTGAAGTAAAAAGTATTCACTTCAAAATCGACTCAAGTAAAGGACCGATACATATCATTTTATTTGAGTGCAGTACTTTACTACTACTTATATCTGCTTGCATCCATGGAAACCAGCAGGTGACACTTGACCTTTAACCCAGAATAAATTTAACAGTAACTGCAAAAAAACTGGACAAAAAAAGGAAAAAAATACAAAAAAAGTCACTTATTCAACCCTCTACAGCTGAATCTTTATCATATTACAAGTAAAACAGCACAAACGTCCACACTTTAGCAAAGAAATCGTAACGAATACCTATATAACGCAACTCCTGTTCTGTATTTTTGCCCCATTTTTCTCCTGTTGCTGTTCATGTGATTCTGCAGACCTCTGAAATCCAATTCGGCGTCGTGGAGGCTGCTGTTGTCCTGTGTGCGCTGGAACAATAAGTAACAGGGAAGGGGATGTATCAGTCTTCATGAGCTGGATGTCAGCGCTGGTGTAGAACAGGTGTTTCCCATTGCAGCCGCTCACTCCGCCTTCATTATGGGACACGTTAATGAGAGCACAGATTGGATCACAATGCCTCCTATATCAGTTACATCAGCCAAACAAAGATTAAATGTAACGCAAGGAACAAAAGAATATAGGTCACAAAGGCATGGGAAGATGAGCAGTGGTATTGTGCTGAGATATGTAAAACTAAATGGGTAAAATTACGATGGGAACCAGCTAGAAATGTAGCTAACGCACTCGAATCAACCAAAACATTATGACCACTCATATTAAACAGCAACTGAACACTTTGTTCTTTAATTTACGACCAAAGCAAATAAATAAGCCGCCATAAATATCACACACCTCCTCGTGTCAATAAAGAGTTCTTTTACTGACGGCTGAATAAATCTTTAGTTTGAATGTGCAAACTTGGTCGCTGATGCCAACAACGTCACAGATGCCACTGACGATGTACATAAATTAGAAATATAAAATGATAAAAGACAACACATACCTCCCTGGCTGACCCAAATTTAAGAGGTAGAATGATTTTTACTTTGATTAACTTCATTTTAACTTTAATACACTTTGCCGACACGCCACACTTTTTCAAGAGGTCGAGTGGAACCAAATAAAACCACAACTGTTCCTACTTGACCACCAAAATAAAACACTAAAATACCATATAACACAGAGGTGCCCAAACTTTTTTTATCGAGGGCCACATCTCAAAACATATTCGAAGCGGAGGACCATAGAAAGTGATCAGTGCAGCTTTGACAGAGTGTGTTAATAAGGCTTTAAACATGATGATGTTTGAGGATATAGTGGCAGAAATAGTTTAATTTGCTGTTAAAAGTACTTCATATGATCAATAAAACGAATAAAAACTGGTCTGAGGGTAGTTTGGACGCCCCTGATATAACATAGAATTTTAACATTATTTAAATAAAAGGTAAATCAAAATTATGGCAGTAAAAGTAAAGATTTGAGTGTGCGAGGGAAGAGCGTTTTTTCCGTGCCCAGCGACCTCACTGTTAGCGTTATTACTTCCTGTCCAGTTTGACCTGTATGAGCTTTTGCCCGAGTCACATTAAAATGAATAAAGCTGCAGGTGGATGTCACTGAAAACTGTTAATAATTATAATACTTCACCGGAGGAAGCTTCTGATGATTTTGAGGCATAATAAATATTCAAACAATGCCACAAACTGTATTCCACATATAAAAATAATTGGGTATTCTTTATTTGAATGAATTAGAGTTTTAAAAGGTTGTTTATTTTATGTTTTCCTGTTTAATAAAAGTGGCTGCTGCTTTGAGACGTGGTGAGGCTGCCAGGACGCTGCTGTGCACTGAGCCTGTTGTGGAGTGTTCCCAGTTTGTTTGGTAATGCCCTAATCGCTTTAGTTGAGATCATTTATAATTATATGAAAATACTTTTAAAGGATTAGATACATGTTTTATTTCAATTTGTGCACTTGAGCTACTTGCTTTGCACAACGTTGGCAGACGGTTCGTTTTAATATTATCGTATCATGATCTCATAGCGTCTTTACATTCTTACACTTCATATTTTGATTGATGTGTGAACAAATATTACAGTATATTGTCATTTAAAACAACAAGTACATCCACACCTTTTTCATTTTTATATAACAAGAACTAAAACTTAAAAAAAAAATAAATCATATAAAAATGCATAATAATAAAAATAATAAATAATGCATAATAATAATAAATCAATAATTTTAAATAAAAATAATTTAAAACAATGTAATAAAATAAAAAAATAAAAAATAATAATAATAATAATAGCCTCTTTACATTCTGTTTCATATTTTCATATTGTCATATTGTCATTTAAAACAACAAATGCATCCACACCTTTTTAATTTCTATATAACAAGAACTAAAACTTAAAAAATAAATAAATAATATAAAAATGCATAATAATAATAATAATAATAATAATAATAGTAATAATAATAATAATAATAATAATACAATAATAATAATAATAATAATAATAATAATAATAATAATAATAATAATAACAACAATAATTGCCTCTTTACATTCTATAGTTAAATTTGAATATCTGTTTTACAAGACCGCAACAGTGATTCAATTTTACTGAAGCTGCTTACGTATTTTACACCTGATGTCAAACCCGACCCCCTCCACTCAGTCCCTCAGTCTCGGGCCCCTGCATAAAAGCTGATTGTCTTATAATTTGACCTTTGCTTCCCGTCCAAGGCCCTTTGTTCTAGCACAATAGAGCGCATATTGCAAAGCATGCCGGTCAATGCTGCGCTGGGTCCAAGTTGAAGGCTCTGAGTCACTTGTGTGTGTGCGTAGTATCTCTCGCTGCTCTGTTTGTGTGCACGGGGTGGAAGCCTGTTCTCCAGCATCAGCAGATGGGCCCGTTGCAATTAGACAGAGTCGTTTTCCCTTGTGTGCAGCCATGTTCACGCTCACACACTCGCATAGACTAACACAGACGAGGGCCTAGCACAAAGCAGATGTCTGTGAAACACTAGACCTGACACTTACTGTAACACAAGAGGAAACAGGAATTAAGAATAAAATGTTCCAACCTTCCACTGAAACTACATACTGTATTTACATCAGTCATTGTTATGGCCGTGTGCAAAAATCTGGCAACTGTTGCTTATCTAAATATCTCCAAAACACAGCTTAAGTGAATGCAATACAATACAATATTTATTTTTGTGAAGGGAAACAAAGGGAAGATGTAAATCAGATATGTGGGTGTGTGAAAAATACTGTGACACTGACGTAGAGACAGGGGTAGGTAATATTCTCCAAAATATCACATCACACTTTTAAGAGCCAGTATCACTGTATTTCACCACAATTTATCAGGTTACAGTTGTCTCTCGCTATATCGTGGTTCACCTTTTGTGGATTTTGCATGCTTTTTAAAAAATTGTTATAGCGTATGTGTTCTGCGTCCTGATTGGCTGAGGGACTGTTGTGTTCTGCGTCCTGATTGGCTAATGGACTGTAGACCATTGTCCATCATTCTCCTTCGTGCCGTGAAAGAAGTGGATCGCAGTGTGACTCTAAAGTGCTGTATGTTTGCATGTTGCCATGATGTGAGAGTACAGAGCGGTGCATAACTGTCAGTGCTTGAATTGAGTTGGATTCTTCATAAAAACTTTTCTTTTATGTATATATAGTGATGAATTGTAACATGCAGGAGCTCATTTCATAGACTGACCACAGATGAATGCTGTCGCTGTGTCCTTGGGCAAGACTTTTAACCTCCCACGTCACCCTCAGTATCTGTGATTCTTGATGTACAGTTGTTCCTCGCTATATCATGTTTCACCTTTCATGTCCTCGCTGTTTTGTGGGGTTTTTAGTGTATTTTTTCATGCTTTTTTTTTACATCGTATGAGCGTGCATTGTGTTCTGCGTCCTGATTGGCTGAGGGACTGTAGACCATTGTGTTCTGCGTCCTGATTGGCTGAGGGACTGTAGACCATTGTGTTCTGCGTCCTGATTGGCTGAGGGACTGTAGACCATTGTGTTCTGCGTCCTGATTGGCTAAGGGACTGTAGACCATTGTGTTCTGCGTCCTGATTGGCTGAGGGACTGTAGACCATTGTGTTCTGCGTCCTGATTGGCTGAGGGACTGTAGACCATTGTCCATCAGTCTCCTCCGTGTCTCCTGTACAGTACAGAATGTGTCAGACAAATTTACATAAATGTTGGATCGCAGTGTGACTCTGAAGTAGTGTGACTCTGAAGTGTAAGTATGTTTGCAAGTTTTCTCCCCGACAAAACCCATAATGTCGATGAAACGTTCTGCACCGACAAAGGCACCGACGAAGGTTTGAACTTTGAGAGTGTTTAAACAAGAGAGAAATGTGAGAAAATGTTAATGCCTGTGTGAGAAAAGTGTATAAAGTGTGTGGTGAGGGGTTTTACAGCCAAGAAACATATAGAATAATTGTAAAAAATAAAGCTGGCTACCTTGCGGATTTCCTCTATTGCAGGCGATAAAAGAGGGACCACTGTACTAGCATTTTATCTGCTCTTAAGGGGGAACTAATCTTTTTTAAGTACCTAAAATGTATACAGTATTTTCCAGAGTATAAGTTGCATCAGCCAAAAAATGCATAATAATGAAGAAAAAAACATATTTCACATATAAATCGCACCTGAGTATAAGTCGCCTCCCTGGCCAAACTATGAAAAAAGTGCGGCTTATAGTCCAGAAAATATGGTAATAAAGTACAGTTTTACTACTTATACTTCGTTACATTCCACCACTGTACATATATATAAAGTCTATATAACATATTTTGGTAATATTTTGTCATTTTTTGGTAATATTTTGTCATTTTTTGATAATATTTTGTCATTTTTTGGTAATATTTTGTCATTTTTTTGGTAATATTTGTCATTTTTTGGTAATATTTGGTCATTTTTTTGTAATATTTGTCTTTTTTTTTGGTAATATTTGGTCATTTTTTTGTAATATTTGTCTTTTTTTTTGGTAATATTTGGTCATTTTTTTGTAATATTTGTCTTTTTTTTGGTAATATTTGGTCATTTTTTTGTAATATTTGTCTTTTTTTTGTAATATTTGGTCTTTTTTTGTAATATTTGTCATTTTTTGGTAATATTTAGTCATTTTTTTAATATTTGTAATTTTTTGGTAATATTTGGTATTTTTTGGTAATATTTGTCATTTCTTGGTAATATTTGGTCATTTTTTGCTAGTACTTGCCATTTTTGGTAATATTTGGTCATTTTTTTGGTAATATTTGGTCATTATTTTTGGTAATATTTGGTCTTTTTTTTGGTAATAATTGTCATTTTTTAAATATTTTTTGGTAATTTTTTGGTAATAATTGTCATTTTTTGGTAATATTTGGTCATTTTTTGGTAATATTCGGTCATTTTTTGCTAGTACTTGCCATTTTTGGCAATATTTGGTCATTTTTTTGGTAATATTTGTAATTTTTTGGTAATATTTGGTCATTTTTTGGTAATATTAGGTAATTTTTTGATAGTATGTTGTCATTTTTTGGTAATATTTGTTCATTTTTGGTAATATTTGGTCATTTTTTTTGTAATATTTGGTCATTTTTTGATAGTATGTTGTAATTTTTTGGTAATATTTGTTAATTTTTGGTAATATTTGGTCATTTTTGGTAGCCTTTAGGCGTTTTCACCATTTTTCCTCTTTCTTTGTACACATAGCCGCTCTCACAAACCACCCCGTCTTGTGCGCAGCTATAAATTCCCCACTTCTCAGTCAAGCATCCGTGGTGACTGGTCGTGATGAGTAGCGACGTTAGCACCAGTGTCTGCTATCTTCAGTGTAGCATCACATTTAGCCTTGGCAGTGGCGTATTGACCCGCAGTAACAGATCGGACTCAGAGGAAATGAGCTTGTGACTCAAAAGGTCACACTTTCCAAATCTGACTAGTACAGTAGCGACAAAATCCCCGCACTTGAAATCCCTCTCCAGCTGCCACCCAGGGCCGCGACCTCTGGGTTTTTAACCTTTAGCTGTTCCATTGCAGAGTGATGGCTTAGTGTGTCCAGTGGTGCAAGACGGTTCCAGGTGTGAGTGTGCTAATGTGTGAATGTGCCGCGGCCGAGCTCCCTCTCCACTTCTCCACGGTCACTCATGCAAACAGTGATGTGTTCTTTCTTAGCCACTGAACCGACGTAATCTGCTTTATGATGAATCTGACCTGCTGAGAGTTATGGGTTGTAATGCTCATGGGCTATGCTAATCAGATGCTAGTGGCTATAGCCTATTAAATAAATATGACCCAGCGTTTTTATGCCAGGCAGTAGTCAGGTGTAAACTTTACTACTAAATACAATCAACATGCTTACAGCAGAGATCCAGCCTTTTCTGATCCGATACGATGTCGATACTTAGACTGAAAGGTTTTTATTCTGCACTTTTCTCCTTTAACGTTAATTTTATGATGATTATTTGTGATTATTTATGTTTTTAATTTGTTTTATTGAGATTGAAACATGTATTTTATTCTGTCAAGCACTTTGAATTAGTCTGTCTACGAATTGCCTTGCCGATACTCGATATCAACCGATACAAGCGCAGAAAATTAAAATATTAACGATTTCCTTTAAACACATATGGCGTCCGGTAAAAAAAACTGTCGAAATGTATTTTTTTGTAACTGTTATTGATACAGAATAGGTTTGATAAAGCAAGTTCATCTTATTAAATCAGTTTTTACTCCAAAATGGAAAATCGACCGATATCGACTGAACCGATATCCGCTCCATCAAAATTTTCAATGGGTCCCTAGTTTCTGGATGATGTTGCTTCATGTCTTTCTTCTCTTACTTCTCTGACATCTGTTTAACATTTACTTCTGTTTTTCCAGTGCCGCTCAGACGTGACCTGGAAGTAGATTTCACATTCATTTTTCTCATAGACTTAAAAAAAAAAAAAGTATTTGTATTAAACGTTGGAAACTTGCTCTGTGCTAATGAGCTACATGGTGATTCACAACCACAAGACCTATAAGACGTATAATTCTACTTCAAATCTGTCTCTGAAACTTCATAAACCATAAAGTTATTAAAACATTTGGCTTTAAACATGCTTTTTGGACTTAAAACAACTGCTATGTGCTAACCAGGTAGTTAGCATGTAGCTGGTTAGCCTTGGTGATGCCTTTGAACTCTAAACATTTTAATTTTTTGAAAAGTCTATGGGAAAAAAAAAAAAAAAAAATTATATCTGGAGTGGAATTTGAATCGGGCGGAGCTCCATAAACAGTCCAGACTCTCTCAGTGGCCTGGATTAAAATGCTTAAAAATCTGTATTGTGAGACATTTAAAAGAAACATACAATTTCCCCACAAAGTAAATCAATAAATTGGTTTTATGCCTTGATGAGCGTAGCATTTTAAATGGCTCATATTAAACAATTTTCTGATGTTCTAATGTTGTTTCCTCATCACAAACACACCTGGAGTTGAGTTTTGTTTCATTCACACATGTTTAACACACAAACCCTGCAGATTTAGGCCGAGAAAACACTCTGTTCCACCTTGTGATGTCATAATGTGGTAAAACAGTGTTTAAACTTGACGCACTAGAATAATTTAAAAAGCGTTTTGAGCTTTGGAGATGTTGACAGACAAAAAAAAAGTAATAAATAAAAATAATAAATAAATACATAAATAATAAATACATAAATTAAAAAATATATTAAAAAATGATTAAAAAAATAAAAATAAATAAAGGGTTACTAAAATATAAATGAAACAAAACACAACTCCTGTTTTTGATGAGGTAACAGTGTTATAACATGACTTAAAGCTCACAAGAGTCAATTTTGTGTAATATAGGGCTTTTAAACTATTTTTAAACACTGTTCCACCTTGTGATGACATCATGTGGTAGTACAGGAAGTGCTCCACTGTGTTTTGAAACTCCACACACCTTCACTAGAAATGTTTAGATGATTTCAGCCCTGGAATTGCCAATCTTGACTAAAAAAAAAGGGCTGTTAAGCTATTAACTTGAATGCTACCACTTCATGACATCACAAGGTGGAACAGAGCATTTTGAGCTTTGGAGACGTAGCCAGACTAATAATAAAGCGTTACTCAAACATGTGTGAATGAAACAAATCACAGGTATGTTTTTGAGGAGGTAATAACAGTAAAATAAGACTTAACACTCACGAAAGTCTATTTTTTGTAACATTTAAAGGACAGATTATAATGCTAAACTTTAGTACGACGTCATTTTAAGCAGTTTAACCAGCGCCAGGCATTAATACTGTTGTTGCTTTATAACTCCTCTCATTACTGCACATAAGTAAAGCCTGTTTTTGTAAGATTGTGTGAAGTGAGGCTGATAATAGCCGTGTGTTTGCTCCATACAGTGCCACTCTTCAGGCGTCTCTATTGTGATCCGTCAGTATAATGTGTATAGTGCTTGTGCATCCTGTTGACAGAGGATAATGGTGTGTCCCTCTTGTGCGCTCTCTCTCCCTGCTTGGATCACGACGAGGGACCGGGGGACTGGCACTCACATGGATCTCTCTCACTAAAGGGAGATGCTCTTTGTCAACAACTTGTAAAGAGAGCGGCTATTTACAGCCACTGTATTCCTGAAAGGATACGGCGTCTTATTTGTGTGAAGTGGCTCCATCAAACAACAAACAAGTCTCGATCTTTACTCGTCCCCGCACTTTCCTCTGGCTGCTCTGTGTGAGGTCATTGTGAATACACTTGTGTGAGAATCGGGCGGTTGTGATGAGCAGATGCAGTCGCAGATGTTTGGTCTCTGTGTGTCTGTGTGTTTACCAGTTCAATTGTCCATGTCAGTCTTTGTTATTCCTGGGGCAACGTTCAAACTCAAATTTATACAGTAAACAGTTGTAGGGACATAAAAATCCTCAAATGACAAGCGAGAGAGTTTTTGGTAGTACTAAATTCCACCTCCTTGCGTTTGACTGAGTGCTGTTTGCTGATAGTTGCCCAAGTTAACTCATGGATTCATGGATTTGTTTTAGATTCAAAAGCAATATCTCACATATATTTAATCTCCTAGGACCCAAACTCTTGCGTGGCACATGCTTTATTAATTTGTCTTTGTTATTTGGGCTGATTGGACCTGATGAGTGTAAAAACTAACTACTTTTTACATTATATAGTTTCTGAGAGAAATGATGTCCACATATGAGGACATTCGCTCTACATTTTAATTATTTTGATAAAACATTTGAATAATGATTTGCAAAAACTATTTATTAAGTGCCTGAACTGAGGGCAAAAACAAAATGAGAAGAGAAACAACAATTGTGCCTCTTAGAACTATGTGGCTCATTTGAAGAGCTGCTGACAGGTGAAAAAAACTATATTCTGAAGCTTCTGAAGGTTCTAAACTCTTAAAAATATCCAAAACTGAACATTTCTCACATTGTTTCTGTTCTTCTTTTTCTAAAACTTTGCACTGTGGCCTCGACAACCCAAAATCTGTGGTCCACATATGCGAACGCCAGGTCCTCGGAGGTTAAAACAAAAAAAGCATCTGTTTTTGTTCATTATATAATCTAAATAAACCAGTCGTTTCGCTGTTGTTGGGTGAGAGCAGAGCCGAGGGTGGAGACCAAACTGACTGAGGCTGTGTTTGGGGTTTAAAGGGGTATCACAGCAACCAAAGAGCCAATCCAGAGTGAGGCTGTTGAAGGTAACGCCCCTTCTCTTCCCTTAGCAACGCTGTCAATCAAACCTGTTGCTAGTGGGAGTGACCTCAGGGGAAAGAAGGCGCCTGATTCGTCTGTTATTAATGCTCATATCTTGATTTACAGACACAAAAGCGAAGTAAAAACACCAGAATCATGCAGAGTGGGTTAATATGAACATTTAAGACCAAAATGATGAGGCTCACTGCAGCAGTTACAGAGAGAGGAGTGACAATTTTTCAATGTAAAGTGAATTGAAATGAAGGTGCAAACATTGTTCACTGAGGTTGCAGTACTGTTCACCCTTTTGCCCCGCTGTAGACCGGGGCCTGGGCGAGATCAGGGGTCAAATACTCGTCACAAGAACACGCCGAACATGAAACAATGTGGTCACATGGTTTTGACGTAGTGTTAAAGTAATACTGGTATCGGATATTGGTTCAGCCCAGAAAGTCTCATAATGTTTGAATCTTTACACATACAAAGCTGTTCTGTAGTTATTTAAGACATGATTAACTGCTACTTAACACATTTGGAGCAGTTTTGTCTTATTTTAAATTCGTTTTAAGGAAATAAATGCTGTTTTCAGACTCTACACTAGTGTCTGTTGTCTGCAGATGAGTCGGTTGTATCGAAATCGCTGAAAAAGCTGGATTAGTGTGGAGTGTGTCCTGTTTTTTCGTATTTTTCATCCAATATCTGAATCTGAGCCTAACAATAGCAGAAAACATGCATGTCTCGGTTAATTCGGCCGTGGATATGATCAGACCTGACACCAGTGGAAAGTGTAATCACATATTACAACCATCTACATTGTTTTTCTCAACATGTATGTGCATGTACTGTATATCTATTTTTACTCTTACTAATTATGTATACCACCGAGAGGACAACTGTGCCTTCAGGCGAGCCACATCAAAGACCCCGCACACTGTCCTCACCGTGGCTCTTTCACATTACACTTTAATGCCTGTGTCAACACTGTTAGAAATCTATAGCATTTTACATTCACTACATATGCAAAAGCCACTTCAAAATAAGCGAGATTGGCTCTTGTAGTATTCAGAACTACACACATATTCCACTACTGCAGTATCCTCAACCCACCTCTATGTATTATTTGTTTATCCTGTTTTTATTCTTATTATTATTTTATTAGGATAGGATTCAGCAGCGTTTCCTAGTCAGTTTTGGTGCAAATGCAAAAAAAAATCTGCTGCTCGCTAGTGTGATACTGCAGCTATCCATAGGGGGCGCTGACAGCTCCATGGTGCTTTGTTGCGATGACGTTTACAGCGATGTCAGCTCCCATTGGGCACCACAGTTTGTCAAGTCTAATAAAGTCGTTTAATTATGTTGTTTTGGATTAATTTTATAGCATATTGGTCCACAGGTGTCATGGATTATCACTATATAGCACAAATAAGCACAATAGTCTGTTTTAAGTCAAGTAAAGTCTGAAAATCGCACATTACTCCTATTGTCAGCACTGCTCAACTGTTATTCAACGCAAGGACTCTGTATATT
This sequence comes from Periophthalmus modestus, assembly GCA_019594935.1. Classification (NCBI taxonomy): domain Eukaryota; kingdom Metazoa; phylum Chordata; class Actinopteri; order Gobiiformes; family Gobiidae; genus Periophthalmus; species Periophthalmus modestus. The sequence continues at coordinate 30,938,945 of JAIEZT010001373.1, read as the reverse complement.
CCCTCGCATCAGATCGGATCGTGTGTGTCCGACATCTGTCCTCATAGGAATTACGGTTATCACGTTCTATTATCTCTAATAAACAATGTTATCCAGTGTGTCTGCGTGTCACGGTAAAAGACATAATGGCATAAGTGTCATGCCCAAGCCGAAGCCTTTCTGCTGTCTGCGCAGTGCTTTTGATTGGCGTGCACCTCGGGACACTGGGGATATGAAACTGCAATAAGATCTGGAGCTCGGTGCGGCCGTGATTTGAATATGAAATGATTAGATTATCGATTCTGGTTATTTGGGTCTCGCGCTTCCACCGAGGCGATATTGTGGCCACGGCTGACATTTAGCACTGTGTTTACCTTCCCTGTCGGCATTGATTGCTTCAGAAATCAGCCCCTGTATATCCCCGGTGCTGCTCATTGTATCGTTGGTTGAAAAGCTTTTGCCTGATGGATGCTGCTTATCAAAAATGCAACAGTTGTGGTGGAGAAAATAACTGCTTGGCAATCATGGTACGCTGGGCCTCTTACAGGAACTGAATACCATTATATGTTGAGATAGTACATTTGTATTGGGCTGGAATGACTTTACAATAGGGCTAAAACATATGTTCAATCATTATATATGATTTGCAGCTTGCTTGGGTTTAAACTCGTGAGGTGAACCATTCGGACTGAGCTAAAGCGGCGTCTCGGCCCAGCGGGAAGCGGGAATAACTGTGTTTTTTATGCATTTAACGTGTCCTATATTTTTCCAGGTGATTGCTTCGTCTGATGTGACATTTTTGCTTCTTTTTCTTTGCTTTTTTGCATCCAAAATGGAATGTTATGGGACGTAAGGTTTTTGGGATTGTGATTTTATTAAGGAAAGGAGACGCAAAGTTTATTTGTATAACACAATTGGTACACAAAGTCATTCAAAGTGCTTTACAGAACAAGAAAGACATTAAAATCACAATATGACAAATCGAAACATAGATAGTCATCATAACATTAACATTAAAAGTGAAGACAACAGCTAAACAGAACCATTTTAAGCCTGGATATGAACATTGTCAAAGTAATATACTGTATGCTTTGTATCAGGGGTGTCCAAACTATGCTGAACTGTCTCAATTGATCATAAGCAGAACTTTTAACAGCAAATTAACTATTTCTACCACTATAACCTCAAACATCACATTTCAGTGTGATACAGAAAATGAATGTGTTTCAAGCCTTATTAACTCACAGCGGCTCTGTCAAAGCTGCACTGATCACCGGTCTGTGGCTCTCTGGTTCAAATATGTTTTGAGATGTGGCCCTCGATAAAAAAAGTTTGGGCACCTCTGCTTTATATCAACAAGCTCCTACCAGTATCGAAATATTTTGAAACAGTAGAGACTATGACAATGTGTTTTCAAAGCCGCTCCCAAGTTACATTTTAATGACAAAAACATCACCTTACACCGGTAGCTTGGATTCTAACTTCTTCAATAACCTTATTTTCCAGCGTGGGGGAAATCATGTAATATCTAAGTAAAGAGTTTGCTGACAAATATTCCCCGATGAGTGTGGACACGTGTCGGCGGAGGTTTCATACACACCAGTGCGCCGTGTTGCTCTGCTGTCATCTCCACTTGAAAAGACTGCTGCACTTCAGCGCTGTTTCACAATATCTGTGAAGTTAATATCTCTTCAGTCTTTGGGGCATTTTCTTAGCTCAAGTCAAGGTGACAAGTGTGCAAATGAATGTACTTGTCTCCGCTACATCACTCAGAGTTTCAACTGGCCTTTTCCCAGCTCCAACTTCTTCCTTTTATATTTATATACACTTGTGTTGCAGCTTATGCATTATTAAATTATGAACTGCCGCCCCAGAAAGCCCTTTTTAACAAATAAATATTTCAAAACTTTGATATACACAGTTCAGATGTGCTCTCTTATGCAGGCTGCAGCGACACTTCCTTCCCATATTCTGTTACATTAGCATCTGGACGACTGCAAATGAGCTAAATGTTTTTGACAGTGTAATTGTGCCTCATCAACTGAAATTATCATGGACTATTTTAATAATAGTTAATTATTTTACCTTAATCTGGCTCATTTGTGTGTTCGTCTGTTGTTTACTCACTGCCCGACTCGCCCTGGGTGTGAGAATCCCTCCATCGCTGTCGCTCCTCTGCCTCGCTCAGGATGAGGCCCCAGGTGAAATTTTGTTCCTTCATCTCTGCGCCTTCAGGTGGTCTCGAGGCGTTCTTCTTTCACTTGCCTTCAGAGAAAAAAAGAAGTGCTGTTTTTACGATGTCGTCGGCGTCCTTTCATAAAATGTCCAAACAGCTGCGTGTAGGTTTCATTAGGACTGTGCTCATGTCGTCTTGGAGGTATTTGATGAATGTTTTTTGGTACAGTATTCGTGCCTTTAACATACATGAGTAATATTTTTGTTGTGCATAATCAAATACAAGGATTTCTGTCGTTTCGCACTTAAAGAAACAGTGGACAGTTAAAGTAAATTCTGTTTCTGTTCTTGCCGTTCACTGAAATTGGACGATGAAAGTTTGACAAACACAATAAACTAATGCTGGTGGTGAGTCTATAATTAGAGGCACATTTCAGTCTAATAAAAAGTTTAAAATAGGTTTAGTTTTTTGCTAATTACATATTTTCAAAATAGACTCCCCTCAGGGACATAAAGAATTATTTGGCTAGTTTAAACTTTTGTTATTTTCAATTATTCATGTTTTAAGAAGAAGAAGTGTTTAAGAATTAATATGTTCTCAAAGTACCGCACTTATGATGCCACAGTCCTTTGAAATATTTTTGTCTCTATGGAAGTGGCTGGAGTGTTTTTAGTGACATATTAATGATCCATTAGACTGAATACTACCATGACTGATACTTATATTTATGCATAACTTCTTCTCTCTTTGAGCCCTCCTTACTGTCAGCAGTGAGATTCTGTTCAATGCTCCGCCCACAAGTACATCACCCATGGTCCCACATGACAATAGTCCTTAAATATACAAAAACATGATACAAAACTGTGCACAGGAACTTGACAAACCTGCTTTTTAAATTTTTTTTTAGCGGGATGCACACTGTGTTGTGGGGAGTCAACTGGGTAACAGTGATTTTAAAATGGAGTCTATGGGAATCATTACCCAGTTGATGCGTTTCCCAGTTGACATGTTATTCAGCTGATGTGTTACTCAGTTGATCTGTTATCAAGTTGACGTGTTACACAGTTGACCCGTTAACTTGTTACCCAGTTGACTCATTATCTAGTTGATCTGTTATCCAGTTGACTCGTTACCCAGTTAATCCAGTCATTACACAGTTGACTCATTACCCAGTTGATGTGTTACCCAGTTGACTCGTTACCCAGTTGATGTGTTACCCAGTTGACTCGTTACCCAGTTGAATTGTTACTAGTTGACGTGTTACCCAGTTGACTCGTTACCCAGCTGACGCGTTACTCAGTTGATGTGTTACCCAGTTGACTCGTTACCCAGTTGACTCGTTACCCAGTTGACGCGTTACTCAGTTGATGTGTTACCCAGTTAACTCGTTACCCAGTTGACTCGTTACCCAGTTGACTCGTTACCCAGTTGACGCGTTACTCAGTTGATGTGTTACCATTAACACGTTACCCAGTTGACTCGTTACCCAGTTGACGCGTTACACAGTGTGTTATCCAGTTGACTCTTTACCCAGTTGACTCGTTACACAGTTGACTCATTACCCAGTTGACTCGTTACCCAGTTGACGCGTTACTCAGCTGACATTTTGTAACATTTCAGTATGTTGTCCTTATTACAGAGCTCAGTCTGTCCTTGCCTTACCTTAAACTATTGTCATTAAACTCGTTCCTGTCGGCAATTTAGAAATTCAGAGTCATTCTGCACAAACAGGTGCGTTCTCCAGTTGACACCTGAAAAGTTTTGAGGTCGGATTCACAATAAAGAAGATGATTCTTTCAAAGAGCCGCTTTAAACCAGAGCAGCCTCTTTTCAAATATCACTCCAGAGGCCGAGGCTTCACTCTGTTGACTTTGTGACTTTAGACTGAACCATTGAGGGTTTTTTTTTTACGGCTTTATCCACAGCGTTATCCAGTTGACAGAAATGTTTTGGACAAGCACATAATAAAGTATTTAATATAAAAATAATGAGCACAAAAGTTTCAGCTCGTGTTTTATTACTTTTAAGTTGTTATATAAGCCCAAATTTTCTAAAACAGTGTGGTGTTTAGAGTTTATAAATTAATAGCAAAAGAAAAATTCAACTCCAAAACTAGCTCCGCCTCATTCCTGGACGACTCGGGGATTACGCAGGATTATAAATGAAGTGAACCTTTGAAAAGTGAAAATCGGACAACACAAAAACATATTCTAACCATATAAACTGATTAATTCTGCAAAAAAAATCAATAATGCCATCAGGTCCCAATGAGGTGCTAATGTTTTACTGCAAAAACGAGCCCCTTATCACAGAATCACCCTTTGCATTACATTTTTTTATATTTGAATGACTTTGCATTTACTGACAGCATTACTTACTTAAAACTGCCTCGGCCTTGTTGCAGACTCAGCCTGAAAATGTGTGACGCCGGCGTATTTTGGCGCACGTAAATGGTGAAAACGATTTTTAGCTTTATCTGACAGGACTTGTCAAATTGCCGCAAAGAAGAAGTAAACAAAATATGGAAGCGCTGACAATTTGTACACAAAGCAGCCCTAAACCAGGCCTAATCTATCCCACTGGTGTCACAGGAATCTATTTGGGAGACTCCCCCTCTCTGCTGCATCCTTCATTTTGCTGAGGTGGCTGAATACACTGTGCAGAACAACTTAACACACACATACACACACGCATTCAAAGTTAGCCTCTCCCTGCCGCTGGCTTAAAAGCACGCCTTTGATGGATCCGATGTGACAGTACTAGGTTTGGAGCACAGAGAGGGTGTGTGTGGAGGAGCGGAGGAGGAGCGCAGGGAGCGGGGTGGGGGTAAAGGAGGAGTAAGGGTTGCGTGAAGAGGAAGACAGATGAATCAAAGGGAGGGGAACAACAGCACTGGCACCAGCGTCAACATCACTGCGCCTCCAGTTGACATAATTGATCGTATCAGAGGCAGTTTTGTAAACCATTAGCTCCCCCCCAAGAAAGGACGAGTTAGCTAAGGCGCTACCGAGGTGCAGACAGCGTGTGTGAGGATGGGACGGCACGTGTTAAAGAATGAAGTATAAAACATCTGACTTTATAGTTACTGTGTCAAGCTCAAGCGTCATACAGTTGTCCCTCGCTATATCGCAGTTCATCTTTTGTGGTCTTGCTGTTTCGTAAGTTTTTTAAAGTGCAATTTTACATGCTTTTTTATGAATGTGCCTTGTGTTCTGTGCCTGATTGGCTGAGGGACTGTAGACCATTGTGTTCTGCGTCCTGATTGGATTGGCTGTTCTGCGTCCTGATTGGCTAGGGACTGTAGACCATTGTGTTCTGCGTCCTGATTGGCTAAGGGACTGTAGACCATTGTGTTCTGCGTCCTGATTGGCTGAGGGACTGTAGACCATTGTGTTCTGCGTCCTGATTGGCTAAGGGACTGTAGACAATTGTGTTCTGCGTCCTGATTGGCTGAGGGACTGTAGACCATTATGTTCTGCGTCCTGATTGGCTGAGGGACTGTAGACCATTGTCCATCAGTCTCCTCCGTGTCTCCTGTACAGTACAGAATGTGTCAGACAAATTTACATAAATGTTGGATCGTAGTGTGACTCTGAAGTGCTGTATGTTTGCAAGTTTTCTCCCCGACAAAACCCACAATGTCGATGAAACGTTCTGCACCGACAAAGGCACCTATGAATTTGAACTTTGAGAGAGTTTAAACAAGAGAGAAATGTGAGAAAATGTTAATGTCTGTGTGAGAAAAGTGTATAAAGTGTGTGGTGAGGGGGTTTACAGACAAGAAACATATAATAATTGTAAAAAATAAAGCTGACAACTTGTGGATTTCGTCTATTGCGGGTTATTTTTAGATCGTAACTCCCAGGATAAACGAGGGACCACTGTACTAATTTGCAGTTGACACCAGAAGTTTACATACACTACATAGAAAGACACATATGCTTTTTTTTTTTCCTCACTGTGACTTGAAATCCGACTAAACGTTTCCTATTTTAGGTCAATTAGGATTAACTAAATTATTTCTATTTGCTAAATGCCAGAATAATGAGAGAAGGATTTTTTTTAAAGACGATTTTTCATAACTTTTTCGGTTGGCAGTTCGAATCCCACCTCACCACCAATGTCTGTGCACACTGGTGTATGAATATGTGTGAAGTGAGTCATTCCTTGATGTAAAGCGCTTTGAGGACCTTGAAGGTGGCAAAGCGCTATATGAAAATGTGAGTCAGTTCATCGTGGACATTGTAAACGACTCCAGAAGCATTAACATAAGAGAAGATTGAAAGTGAAATGAATTTGTAGTGAATAAACAGCAGGTACAACAGGATTTTTCTCTATGGAGACTGGATATTTTCTTATTTGCAGATCTAATATTTAAATAATTGCAGGCTTTGATAACTCAAATTGTGATTTCGTTTCAATTGCGAGACACTGTGCAGCTCTATTAGAGAGATTTCAAAGCAGATAAATGTATAGTGAGCCAGAATGAAAAGGGCACACCAAGAACAGACAGAACAGGCCGAACAGAAAGAACAGACTCCTGACGTTTCACATAAAAACAGTCACTTTGATTCTCGGCGTCCTGGTTCCGGGCACATCCAGGCCAAAAGTCCATTTCATTTTCACTGCACTCACAAAGGCACATTTCATTTGTCTTCCACCCAGCTCCTGTCCTGGGACTTTACTAGACCATTTGCATGCTGATTTGGATGTGCTGGATCTGATGCAAGCTTCTCCCACTTCTTCAGGCTTAGAAGCTTCTCTTACAGCAAAAAAAAGCACAACTTAAAAGTCCTGCACTAGATTTTCCCCATGTATTTCTGCATTTGTCTTGCCCCCAGCGTAAGAGCAGGGACTGAGGTCAAAACGAGTCTGCTGTGTGCTGTCTGCATCTAGTTTAATATAATCAGGAAGTGTATATTAGCATTATAGTACTACAGCTTTACAGGCAAAACACTGCTCTCTGATCAGTTTCAATACCGACATCTTCAACTTTAAGCATCTGCTGATATTACCCGATACCAGTATAAAGATGAGAAATGACACTTATTTAATTAAAATGCTGTTAACTTATTACGCAAGACATCCAATAGTGTTATGCAACAGTTATTTATCCTTCAAAAGAACTCCTGAACAGCTGCAGGAATAAAAAGTTCAAACATTATGAGACGTTCTAGTCCAAAACCAGCCTCTAAATAGTCGTTTTACAGGCCCAACCAGGATATCGGCTTAAACGATATTACAGTTTTCAGTATCGGTATGTGGTATCGGTGCAGCTCTACTCAATGCAGTGAATTATTGGGATTCTCTCAATGCAAACTGCTTCAAATGAACTCGTTTTGTTGTTTTTTCAAGGCTTTAAGCGAAAAAATCTGGTACATGGCCTTTTATTTCCTGTACTGTAAACATACTTGCGCACCAGCTTATCCCATTGTCAGAATTAATAGCATCATTGTAATTAATATGCAAATGATACAAGACAGTTTCATTTATATTCTATTGATTATAACCATGGAAGTCTCTAAATAGAAATGAGAATTAGCGTTTTTCGATGTTTCTCTTGTGGATACATAAACGCTCGTGCACACAGGTGGTTTTGGCTCATGTTGAGGGGCTTGAACCTTTCCAAAAAAACACAAAAAACACATTTGACACGAGGACGTCCAGCACAGCGCTCTCACGTAACATTTAGACCTGCTAATTCATGTGTTCTTAGAGCTGAATATCTTTAACTTCTTGATCGATGGATGATTCATTGCCCTGGTCGTGTCTTTGTCTAAATATTTGAGAATTCCGACAGACAGGGCAGAAAAAGATAAATGCCCTGGGTTATTAAGTCTTTTTATTATTCTGCTCGTCTCACACCACACTGCCATTCTCTCTCTCTCCTTCCTTGACCTCATCCTCCACTTTTATGTCTCCCTCTGCACTTTTTTCTCTCCTCGCTCACCAGTCCTGTCTCATGGGGCGACCGGTGCACACGGAGTTGATTAGGCGGGAGCGTTAGCCGGTCCCGTAGCCGTCCAGCCTGGCGGGCGTGTGCGGGAGGACCACAATGTGGGGAGGGTGAGGTCGGCGGAGGTGGATTTTCAGGGCGGTTCTCTCGGTGCATCACATTTCTGGGGAGCATCCTCAAAGGCAGCCATGCGAAAACTGCAGCGGCACGGTCAAAGCCGGCGCTCCCTGTAGACGCAGTTTCCTGACGGGCGTTGAATGTGTAACAGGGAGAGAGACGGAGGAAGAGCGAGAGAGAGGAGAGGTGGACAGGAGAAGGAGAGGGAGGAGAGGAGGGCGGGCAGGCGGGCGCACGGCTTTGAACTATTAGGAAGGAACCTCATTGAAAGGGATGTGTCTTTTTTAAGTAATGCACATTTTTCCCTCATGATGTATTCATAAGGTTTTATAATAGGCAGTAAAATGTGACCTGTCCTCACATGACTCCACCAGCTCCACTGACTGCTTTGTTTTTGTTCACATGAGCTGACAAAAGACTCATTTGAACTTAAAATTATATATTTTAACTTTAATCTCTGTTTGGATGTGAAATGTGATCATATTGTTGTGGTTGAATTCATATTTTGACATAAGGTCCATGTGTAGCTCGGCCAATATAATACAACATGCACAATGGTAGATAATATAGAACATTTTCTACATTTTCCCTTATTATAAAACACACTTAACAGATAATAAACCATATCTGAGTTTCATCTGTTTCATATTTGCCTCTTTACGACACAAACTGCAAAACTGAAAAGACTAAACACTTTCCATATTTAATTCTAAGGGCACAAATTGTACCAGTGCATTTCTCTATCTAGGGATGTAACAAGGGCGTGGTATCATTAAGAAGTTGCCGATACGATATATACCTCGATACATAGGCTGTGATACGATACATACAGTATCTCGATACAGTGCACTGCTGATTCAATACAATAAGATACAATATATTTCAAATCAATTCGATACGATTCAGTATATTGCACACTTTATCAATTATTTTTGAACAAATAGATTAGCTTCCATTTAAAAATAAAAGGCTTTCGAAGACATCAAGGAAATGTTTCACAAGGCTTTGATGCAAAAATAAAAGGCTTTTTCGGGCACACCTTATCATTATTTATCTTTTATTTAGCTTCCATTTATTGAAGATGAATGAACGTAGCAAAGTGCATTTTGTTTTGTGCATTTTACCAGCTAGAAAAACACATCAGACTGTTGCATGTGTCAGTATTACTCATCCACAGCTTCACATTTACATGTAACAGGGACATGTGCAGTTTAACGGCTCTGAAGGATCACAACATATCGACTAAACCACAACCGTGATAATATAAAAACAAACTTAATATGAAATACACCTGTTTTAATAAATAGTGACTCAAATGTTCTTCATAAATGAGTTTTTCTCTAAACGAGTCACACAAATGTAGCTCTGTGGGAAAATAATGTGGTAAAATATACAAAAAAAAAGTACTTTTGGCGATATATTGATACCGCAGCCCACGATATCGATACTGTATCATTAAATAATAACAATATATCAGGGGTCGGGAAAGTATTTAATTGCAGTGCGTTTTATTTGTGTTAGTTCTTTTTTAAATTGTAGTTTAAATTGGAAACTTATTAGAATGTTGAAATATTAAAATAAATTGATATATCATTATCCTTCGTCGCTCAAAATAAGCGTCACATTCACGGAACTATGTTAAAAACAAACAGCGCCGTGTCATATTTTACCAAAGTGCCTTAAATGCGGGTCGGGCGGTACTTCGACCCGCACTTCGAGCAGAACATCGAGCGGTGCATTTGGTGAATATTTGGGACACGGCCACAGATTTTATAAACCCGTGATCCCACCACCGGGACGGGGACCGGATCCGGTCCGTCACGTATTTGCTCCCGGGCCGCACAAAAACAGTAAATTCATCTGGAACTTCTCCGACGTAACTTCCTCCCGTCCCTCATGACATGCTAATAAGTTTGTCCGTAGAAATATTATTAAAATCCTGATGGGAAATGGCCTCATAAACCGATTTAATGTAAGTTTATTATATCTGTGCTGATCTGCTCTTGTCCTACGTGATGACGTATCACGTATAACGCATCAGACACTTCGCCCAAAAGTGGAGCCACAAGCTCGAGAAAATGAGACAAAAACAAAAGACCTCCAAGAAAAAGAAACCTAAATGTAACAGACAACACCAGGAGTCCTTCTTAAAACACGGGTTTGTCGCTACAGGTGAGTCTCACGCGCCGCTCTGTGTAACATGAGGAGACTAAGAACCTGGACTAAAAGATAATTGTTTTTTGAAAGAAATGACGGAGCAGACTGGACATAAACACACTGCGGGTGTCATTGTCTCCCGTGACTCCTGATGGGACCAGCTCATCACAGAAACAAGCGCAGGTCCCACGGATTCAGCGGGTTATGGTGAGTTGTATTTTTTATAAAAAGGTTGGGGAACCCTGTCGTAAGCACACTGTAGTTGTGTACTCAAAAGGTAAGACTAAAAAAAAAAAAACACACACACACACACACACACACACACACCAAAACAAACATATACAGTTTTATCTTCGTTTTAGATTCGCTTTTTTCCGTGGAAATTGGGCACAAATGGCTCTTTGGGTGTTAAAGGTTGCCGACCCCTGCAATATATCTATTTTTGCACACTCTTAGATGTAACTATGTCCAAATCTCATTATATTATAGTATATATATATAGTACAATATTATTTTGGTTTGAACTTCACTATACAACATTTAAAATAATATAAATGTGAATGTTGACTGTGCTATAGAAGAGCTCGCGATAATGAGCTTAAACCAACAGAAATAAGTGTAAAGCTTATTTCTCCAAGTATCTACCTCTACTAAAGTGAAAATATCTACTTATTTTAACTGATACAGATATTATATCATTATCACAAAGAAAGTGCTATGATTTAATGTTAAAAATCACATTCTGTTGCCTAAAGAAGAGTTTTTATTATCGTGTCGGACTCAGTATCGATCTATTCCTCAGTATGAAAATCTAGTTTGTAATTTTCATATTGTGACACTTCCATGAGGTGAGGTTATGTTTTGCAGGAAGAATTTCTCAGCACAGTTTACAGGTTTGATTTGTTGGTTAACATCAGCCGCCTGCAGCTGTAGAATGCCTCGATAAATGCTACTTTGTATGATCCTTTTTGCTTTGAAAGTATAATGGAGCGTTTTAAATCAAACTGTTCTCTCCAGAATTCCCTTTTCTAAACCCTCCTCGGAAGACTTGAAAAATGTTTTTGGCAACGAATTTACATTTTATGCTCCCGTTGCATAATATATTGTACAAAACTTTTAGAGAAGTAAAAAACTGCTGCTAGCTACATATTAAATAAATAAATAATTTTAAGAAAAGGTCCATATTGGTGCAAGGATATAATGATTGCAGAAGCAGAAGCAGCTCCGTAACTAACTACAGTTTGTCTGCACCCACATAATAATCAAAACTATGACTAGTGTGCAGACTCCAGGCTCATTTGACTAGGTTTGCTGAGGAATGCAGGGTGTTTTGTATCGACAGAGCTTTTTTCTTTGTACAGAAAACTTGAGAAATGTCAGTAATGCACTAAACTCATTTTATGTCTGCGGTTTTTCTGAAGGGAATAACCAAACTCTTACTTTATCAGCTCAAGGCCATCCGTCTTTACAGAGGCCTACAATGTCGGAAACATGTCAGTGTGATGTGGGGGTGACCTATACCTCTAAGGCTACAGCACTCTACCAGGCTCTGCAGCTACCACAAAGGATTTACCACCAGCGCGATATGAAATAAACCGCCAGCGAGGCCACGTGTCTGCGGGGCATGGTGACAACTGTAGCATTCCTTCAGTGGGACCAACCCCCCCTGTTTCCCCTGTCCTCCCCTGGTCCTGTAACCCCCCCATGTAGAGGACTGTGATGGGCAGAGCCGCTGGGACGCTCTTCTACATGCTCCAGACAGATACAGAAGAATAAAGCGGAGACACAATGGAACATGACTAGTGTCAGTTTGCATGAAGGCTCGCCCCCCGCACATATGTGACATTTAGCCATTATTAATTGTGATTTTAATGAACTCTGAGGGCAGTATATGCTTGTCCCAAAACAAGGAGAGATGAGCAACAGTAGGCATGGATGTTGTGCTCGCTGACGTGCTGGGGCATATGGGAGCTGACAGTGGGTTTTTTATTATTCTGGATGCACCAAGAGGGTTGGTCACGGCTAATCAGCTAATCCCGTGCCGCATCAGTGCCAGGGTAATTAGGAGGGAGGAGCTGCTCTAACATTGGACATGGAGATTTCATAGTAATCAAGTCAGGTGCTATTCACTGACTGTCTCGTGTTGATTTAGACTGAGGATGCCGTGTTGTTTCTGCAGAAAACAAAAGCACTTTGTAGAACCCAGACAGCAAATATTTATGAGATTTAGGTAAGTGTAGGAGTGTGGAGGACAGTTATTCTTGGCCGTGAAACTGTGGATACGTGGAAATGTGGATTGGCTTATGTGGAATAAATAAGTTTGGGATTCAGACGCTGGTGGAACACGCGTGGGAGGCCTTACATTTAAGCGGTCTCTGTGTCAGGATACACGCTTATACAACAGCAGGGAAGGGTATTTTTAGTAAAGATCGATATGGTGTTTTTCAAGGCCGATGGCTGATAAGCTCTGGCGATATTTTTGGGCCAATATATAGGGCTAGTTTTTATTATTTTCCTCAAATCATGCCATTTAAATTTACAAAAAACTCTCCCAAAGCCTCTTTTTTATCACAACAGAGCTGTGTAGTCATGTTTTGTGCAGCAATATTTAGCAATAATGTGCATTTTGAATACTTTTTGGGGGATAATGGCTGATAAGGCTGATACTTAATACGCTAAAAAGAGCAAATATCGCCCAATACATCGGTCTGTCTCAAATTTTTTGTAGGTGCATAGTCTGATACCTGTTAATAATGATCTAGAATTATAAAACTCAATAGATTTTCATAGATTTCATAAAATATCAATGTGTATTTCATCATTTTTGTGATGCAGCTGGTCAGCCTTTCATGATGATTACTGTATCCATTGTTCGGTATATGTTTAATGGAACAATAGGTTTTAGGGGCTAATATTTATCATGGGGATGTTTCTTTGCACTAGTGGCATCATTTTTGTTAATTTTCTAGTCTACAATTGGATTTGGGCTGTGTATTGTTGAATAAATAACTTCTATGATTCATTACAGATGCAAAATAGCGACGATATCGATTTATTGCATTTATAGTTTACATTTAGAATAGTTTTGGAGGTGTATTTATGTCACCATCTGACTTTAAAAAGGAATGAAAAATGGTCTAAAAAAATCATTCTATTATTATTCTGGCATTTAGCAAATAGAAATAATTTTGGTAATCGTAATTGACCTAAAACAGGGAAAAGTTTACTCTGATTTCATGTCAGAAAGTGAAAAAAAAAAGCATATGTGTCTTTTTATATCATGTAAATTCTAGTTTCAGCTGTACATTAGTACAGTGGTCCCTCGTTTATCTTGGGGTCACGTTCTAAAAATAAGTAACAATACATGAAATCTGCGGAAGTATCAGCTTTGTTTTTTATTATTTTATATGTTTCTTGGCTGTAAAACCCCTCACCACACACTTTATACACTTTTCTCACACAGGCATTAACATTTTCTCACATTTCTCTTAAACTCCCTCAAAGTTCAGACCTTCGTCAGTGCAGAACGTTTCATCGACATTGTGGGTTTTGTCGGGGAGAAAACTTGCAAACATACAGCACTTCAGAGTCACACTGCGATCATTTATGTAAATTTGTCTGACACATTCTGTACTGTACAGGAGACACGGAGGAGACTGATGGACAATGGTCTACAGTCCCTCAACCAATCAGGACGCAGAACACAATGGTCTACAGTCCCTCAGCCAATCAGGACGCAGAACACAATGGTCTACAGTCCCTTAACACAATCAGGACGCAGCACACAATGGCCTACAGTCCCTCAGCCAATCAGGACGCAGAACACAATGGTCTACAGTCCCTTAACCAGTTTTTTCACAGCGAACGAATGTGCATTGTGTTCTGCGTCCTGATTGGCTGAGGGACTGTAGACCATTATGTTCTGCGTCCTGATTGGCTGAGGGACTGTAGACCATTTTGTTCTGCGTCCTGATTGGCTGAGGGACTGTAGACCATTATGTTCTGCGTCCTGATTGGCTGAGGGACTGTAGACCATTGTGTTCTGCGTCCTGATTGGCTGAGGGACTGTAGACCATTGTGTTCTGCGTCCTGATTGGCTATCACACTTTAAAATGACAACTGGGAACTTTGTAGTTAAACTTTTTTAGCTTCATTTTGATACCAAAGAGATGCAGGTTAACCTTCATGTCAAACCCTGCCTCACCATCTCAGTAATTTAGCAGTTTCCTCCTTTTATTTATGACTCACTTAGAGGCTAATAGGTGAGAGTCATTAAAAACAAATCCATGTTTATAGTGGCAGCTTTACACACGTCGGACGGTAGAATACTGATACCGCAGCTGCTAATCTGCATGTGCTTATTTCTTCTGTCCCTCATCACGGGTCAGAGTCCAGACACCCACAGGTTTTTCTCTTGATTAGTCATCTTTTCTGTGTGTGCGGCCACTCTAATCAACCTTCCCCAGTCCGTCTACCTGCTCCGATGACGGCTCGATACCCACAGACCCACTCCCACTCTCTTTCACCCACACAACCTTTCCATCAGACGCTCTGACACATGCACGCGAGGAGAGGATCTGTGTGCCCGGCCTCGGAGCTAGCCAACTGGAGGTAATTTAGCGTAGCTCGGCGGACACATGCCATTTTACTGAACACGCTGTATGGACCCCTGAGCTGTGTTAGCCTCAGCCGTCTCTCCAGCAGAGCAAAGAATGAACAAGAGGAAAGACTGACGCTCGACACAAAGGGAGCGCAGGGAACGAGGGCGGGGGATGGCGAGGGGCAAATGGAGCAGCACTGTGGAAGCTGAAGCAGATGATGGTCTTATCGGGCTTTTTGTAACTGTGACTACGAAGATTAAAGTTATGTTGTAAGTACAGGTCCTGCAGTACTGCCTCTTTGTAATGAGTAATGCACAAAGTAAGAAAAGTCACAAAAAAAAACTATAGAGACAGAGAACGGAGTGTGCTACTACTACTACCACCAGGGATGGAAAATAATGAAGTACAAGTAGTAAAGTACTGCAATTTTAGGTATCTTAAGTAGATTTTACAGGTGATACTTTTTACTTTTACTTCACTACATTTGAGAGCAGTATCTGTACTTTCTACTACACTACATTTATGAACAGGGACTGAAAAGTGATGATTTGAGGGGTTATTTTTAACATTTTCATGGTAAAATCCAGACTAAAGTAACAATACAAACCAATTTATGAATTTTGTGTATTTATTTTGTTTCCTCAAAGCTGAAACTTGAACTCAAAACTTTAACCAAAATCTGTGTCAGTTTTGAATCAGTTTGAATTTACGCTTAAACAAATTTAAAAAAAATTTGTGAAATACTTTACTTTTTACTCTTAAAGTGCATTTTTAAACAGGTACTTAAATACTTTCGTGTGATAATTTTGTTAAGAAAAAGGTTACAAAATCAAAAGTAAGTGCAGTATTTTCCGGAGTATTGGTCGTACCAGCTAAAAAATGCACAATAATGAAGAAAAAAAAACATATTTCACATATATTTCACGTCTGAGTATAAGTTGAACCCAAAACTATGAAAAAAAGTGTCACTTATAGTCCAAAAAATGCACGGTACTTCATCCACCACTGACTACTGCTACTATTACTTCTACTGCAAGCAAACTAGTTCTACTATCTTGAAAAACAATGTCATCAAACTTAATTAAAAACTGTATTTAAATCAATTATAATTTTTGAGTACAGCATCTACTCGCTTTGAACCTCTGAATGTAACAGCTCCATTTATGTGGCACTTGACTAGATAATTTTTAGAAATATATTTAATTTCCAAATAAATTCATCAAAAGAGTTTTTAAATAAAACATGACAATTGTTAGTAGCCCGGCACAATGCATTTGGACAGTGTGCTCACAGATAATGAAACTAACTGATGCTTGTGAGGCTCGTCTCTAATAGAAAGTAAACTTCATAACTGTCATTAGCATCACACACACTTCCTCCACCAGACGACAGTGGCATCAGCGGATTGTACTTTCACTGACAAGCACTTCAGATATCTCAAATGAACTCATTATTTTTAATAATGATGAGCATGTTTTCTTTCAGAGCTGTCAGAACTCCAAAAAACTTGATTCACTTGCAAATCAAGAGCAGATATGTAAATGCAGTCAAGTGACAATCTAGTCGGTTTTTTGTCCCTCTGCTCCTTTATATTTCTTCTGACAGTTTTCGTACCACACATGAGACGCTATTTCCACACGATGTTTCTTTGCGAGACACACAGCGTGCACTTCTGAGACCGCAACTGTCTAGAGGCTTGGGGGCTAGAGGGTCGGTCGCCTAGTGATAAGCCAAATGTGTGTGTTTGTGAGTGTGTGCGCTTGTGTGACATGGGTTGACAAGGTAGTCCGGTCCGGTCAGCACTCATTAGTGGAGGAGAGAATCCCTGGATGAGTGCGGTGACAGGCAAGATTCGTTAGGGGACCGGCTGCACACACACAGAGACACAGACGCACACACACACACCAGAAATATGCAGGGTCAGGCTGCCTCCGTGCACAGAACATCAATTAGTTCAGGGATGCATGCTATAGAGTCTGTGAGAGTTGTGGTGGTGTGTGGCAGCAGCTAATGTGGACCCAGCAGGAAAAGCAAGATCGAGGCCACGCTGGGAAAAATATAGGACACCCGCAGACAAAGGCACAGTTTTGAGCAGAACAGTTTGGGATATGGGGCTGCAGTAGCTCTGAAATAATGAACAGAGCATCGTGTTGGTCAGAAAGGGGAAACTGTAAGTGATTTCTGCTATTGGGCCGAATAGTAAACGTTCTCATTATAGTGCAGTGGTAAAAGGAAGAAGAATTTGTCCAGCTACAAGCACTTTGTTGAGACATTTGCCCCACCCCATGTGTTCAGGGCCGAGTGTGACGCCCATTGAGCCACACAGTAATTATATGGGCCTGTCTCATGTTGATAGTTTAAAATGGAGGCATACAGGAAGCTACGGCACACAGTATGCGGCCATCTCTGTAATCACCCCGCTGTGAGAGATAAAGAAATGCTGATTCTATACAACACTACAACACCGCTACAGTGAGAGTGGGCCTCAAACTTCACACTAACGCTGGGTGATATGGGGGAAAAAGACTCACATGTGGACACGTTTAGAGAGCAGAGTCAGGATCACTGCAGTTTTTTTTTTTATTTTGTGTTGATAGGACCAATAATTCCCGAGAAATCCACATTTAAACTTTGGAAAGACAATATACCAAGACTAAAAGCATGGACGTCACTGCGGAATTGCATCTAAATGGTGAGAAAATAGCTGTTTGTTTCTGATTTATAATGATGAGAAGCACAAGAGAAAAGAAAGAGGAGAAAAGGTGAGGAGCTGGATCAGTCAAATGAGTCAAATTGTGCGGATTTAATTGGAAACCTGTGAAAGGACAAAAGAGGACACGTGAGGAGAGATAAAGAGACTGACTCAGAGCTCTAAACACGAGAGCGCCGACTCCTCCTCAGCACAATGTCCATCCAAATGCGATTGCCGTCTCATCGACACTGACCAAAGTTTCAGAAACCAACTATTTCAGAGTACTACCAGATCTAAACCAGGTCTGACACAAGTGCTAAACTAATTCTAAACAAAAATGTGGATTAAATTGGCTTTAAATCAGTATTAGAGCTGCAGAGGAGTCTGTGAACCACCTGAAGGAGTCTGTGCACGTCCCACAGTTTAAGAACCACTGCCCCATTGTGTCCCTCACTGGTTTGATCTTGTAATTATTAAAACAGATGCCAGTTTCAAACTTTGGTGTTGCAGGGTAAAGGTAACTTCAAATAGAAATAAGTAAAATAATGAGATGATGAGGCACAGGTCGTCTCGAGGGAAAATTGACAGAGACACTGTTGCGTTGCATGGAAAACAGGGTTAAAAAGTCAGATAGAGTCGTGTTCTGTAGATAAAAAACACATTCAAATGCAAAATATAGAAAGAACTAAATGTCCTGGTTACACTGATGCTCCATTGCACATTGTTTCATATAATATGTTTAATCTTTTCAGGGTTATTTTGGGATAAACTGGAGGTAAATCACAGCTCTCGAGTTTAGGAGAATGTCTTTTGTTTTGGGTTGATCCAGATTATCACATGATGTTAAGCCCAGACATGGATGAAATGCTCAGTTTTGTTACTTAATCCTGGAGAACCTGAGAACCCTTTTCTTCTTTGGAAAATTATGAACATTACATTAAATTACTACTATAAGTTCACTGAGCACTGAAATATTCACTTTTACAATTTTAACCCTTCATTCCCGGAGTATTGAAGTACCTGTTTTACTTTTTATTCCTTCTATACAATTTTAAAGTATTTCAGGGCTAATATAGCTTCAAATGCAGTGATTTTTTTTATAAAGATTTGCTAAATTTTGTTCAACAGAAATGATTGAATCAATATTTTTTGCTCAAATTATGAGTTTAATAAAAAAATAAAACCTCAGTCTTTTCAGCAGGTCTCAAGAACAATAAAAAAAAAAACTTTTTCTTTTCAGTTCAGTTCAAAAAATGTAGAAGAAAGTACAGATACTGCTCTCAAATGTAATGAAAGTAAAAGTAAAAAGTATCCACTTCAAAATCGACTTAGGCAAAGTACATATGCCTACAATTTTTACTACTTGTACTGTATTTTCCGGACTATAAATCGCACTTTTTAATAGTTTGGCCGGGTGTGACTTATATTTCACATAAAAGGCACCTGAGTATATGTTTTTTTCTTAATTTTTATGCATTTTTTGGCTGCTGTGACTTATACTCCAGTGCGACTTATACTCTGGAAAATACTGTACTTCGTCACCTTCCAGCCCTGGTCGTGCCGCAGGTTCAGAGATGCTTCTTTTCTGCTTTGAAGGTCCAGGCTCATTATCACATTATGACATTTAAACTCAGCTCAATCATCCCGACACGTTTTATCGACGCGATCGGACAAACTGCTATGACGCTTCCCCAACCTTATGCCCATGATAAATGACCAGTACCAGATCATAACAACATCGCATGTGTTTTTGGTAATTAACACCATCTTGTGCTGTTTGTTCGCTCTGTATTGCCAATCAACACATTAGGATAATGAAAGGAAACTGGTTCTGAGAGGGGAGGCTTGCGGGCTGCGTTCCACCACCATTATGGGCAGTGAACATATTTATAAACCATTTTAGCAGCATATGGGCCAATCTTGCGTTATGAAGTCGAGCGGATGGCTACAGGGCGATCACGCTAACTATTGTCTATGAAGTCACAGCGAGCGCGGTGGTGGCGGCATTGAGAGAGTTAATTAACTGATGCAGGGGGACCATAAGGGGTGATGGAGGAGCTTTTGAATTATGGAACAGTGGAATGCTGTGACGGGTGGTAGCGTCCGGCCATATGTCAGCGTATGCCTCCTGTGTGGGGCTGGGGGACAGCTGGTCAGATTGCTCATGTTCAACCAAGTTAGAGACCAATCAATCAAAAATCGGGGCAGCTTGTGGAGTTGTTTAAGTGGAGAAAAGAATTTGAAAAAGAGCTGGAAGTCTTTTGTGATTAGCACTCTGACACCAATGGGGATTTGTCAAGAACGCTTAGCAAGTCGGAGATCACTCTTCATGGATACAGTGGAGACACAGTGCATCTGATGGAGCGTCCTCCATTTGAAATTTAAATATGTTTGTCCAAGGGGGAAAGGGAATGAGTCAGAGCAGGCTGGTCTGAATTATAACGTTTTGCAGATCGACAAGGCTCAACATTAGGCCTGTCATGACGAAGTTTGAAGCACGATATTTTGGTCCAGATAAACGATAAACGGTGATATTGACTGTTTTATGCCACTGACACAGTAACAATAAAGCAAGATAATCCCAGTATAAACATTAAAAAAAGAAAAAGGCACGTTTATTTTTATCCTGGTTTTAGTCCTGGTTTAGTCCTGGTTTAGTCCTGATTTATTCCTGTTTTAGTTATGTTTTAGTCCTGGTTTAGGTCTTGTTTTAGTCCTGGTTCAGTCCTGGTTTAGGTCGTGTTTTAGTCCTGGTTTAGGTCTTGTTTTAGTCCTGGTTCAGTCCTGGTTTAGGTCGTGTTTTAGTCCTGGTTCAGTCCTGGTTTAGTCCTGCTTAGGTCTTTAGTCCTGGTTTTGACCTAGTTTAGTCCAGGTTTATTCTTGTTTTAGTCCCGGTTTAGTGTCTTGATTTAGTCTTTGTTATGTCCTGGTTTAGGTCTTGTTTTAGTCCTGGTTTAGGTCTTGTTTTAGTCCTGGTTCAGGTCTTGTTTTAGTCCTGGTTCAGTCCTGGTTTAGGTCTTGTTTTAGTCCTGGTTCAGTCCTGGTTTAGGTCTTGTTTTAGTCCTGGTTCAGTCCTCAGAGTGTGAGATGGTTCATGAGGCTCTAACATGTTGGGGATGTTCTTTAGAGCTGGTCCATGGAGAGACTTAAGTGGATATCGTGATAATTGTGAGACGCCTACTTAACATTGTGAATATTGACTAATGATTTCATAAAGATCATCAAGGTGTCGTCATGGTACCCGATGCCAGATTACATTACATGAAAAAAGTATGTTCTGGTCCGGATTGTGAGGTCAGAACGACCGGGTCAGCGTGGCAGCGTCCTATGGAGCTTCACATTTAACAAACCACATCAAAATGGGCACTAAACTGTAACTAAACCAATCTGAACTAGAAGTGTGAAGAGACCATAGACTCCATCACCTCCAATTCACTTTCTATTGAAAAACTGTCACCCCTCTCTCTGTAACTGCTGCTGTCAGACTCATCATTTTGGTCTTAAATGTTCGTATTAACCCGCCTCTGTATGATCCGGGGGTTTCTATTTCACTATATCTGTCCGTAAATCAAGTAACGAATATTAATTAACAGACAAATCGGGCACCTTTTTTCCCCAGAGGTCGCTTCAGTTAGCGTTAGCAACAGGTGTAATTGCCAATGTTAAACCAGCAGTGCAGGCAGGAAGGGGCGTTACCTTCAACAACCTCGCTTCTGATTGGCTTTTGGTTGCGATGGTGCTTGTCAGGATACTTGTCCATAACTTCTAGCCTGGATGAGCTTCATTTGACTGGAGCCGAGCGCTGTGGGTGACGTCAAACTCACTCAGTCCACTTTATGGAACAGGGCCTTTCTGTTGTGTCCCAGAGCCACCAAATGCTCTGGTTACCATAATATTACGTCCACTGCTTGTATTTGTATGCAATTTTCTAATATTATACTGCACTTAAACTCAATTTCCAGTTTCATACTTAATTTGTAAAAAAAACAGACGATAAGAGCCAATAAAACTTCCCCGGCTTCATGTCTCTGTTGTTATTTGCCTGTGATGGATTCAGATTCGGCTGGGTACATGCGCCGCCGGGTATAACTGTCTGGGATGTCAGCAGCACTTGGCTCTTTCTAGCTCACCCGGATGTATTTATTAAACATGCAACTGTAATGATTACATAAGCCCACTGTCACTTCCAGCGCATGCATAAACACTCGCATTTCTTAGGAGAGAACTTCTAAAAATATCAGAGTGCACCAATGCATTTGCCTTTGAAAATAGCTGGCTTTTGTCAGAGTCTCTGCCGGGCCAAAACGATATGGTCACACTGATCAATAGTCTCTGTTACACATGATATATTTCCCATGGCTCTGGCTGTCTGCTTTACTCCATCTGTCCGTGTCTGTGCAGCCCAGTCCATGCAAACACACACACACTCGCACAAAAACACACACACTCACACAAAAACACACACACTCAAGTGACAAGCCTGTTTATCAGACACTGCTCCACATCCCCCGAGAGCCAGAGGTGGTTAGGCACAAATAGGGCTGCTGCTACCTCTTGAACTACGCCCATAGAAAAATGTTTGTTTAAATGCTGCTAAACTGATTGCATAATGAATGTGTTTGCTTGACCTTGATGTTGACAGAGAGGTAGCGTTGACGAGTCCCAGTAGTATTCATTAAACTGGGATTTTTTAACTTTGCTTGTCCAATGAAAAGCAGCCAGAAAACTCTTGATGTAAAAATCAAGGTTGTTAAGATATATCACTCAGTCAATAAAGGTGATACAGGCCACAGTTTATATATATATATTTTAATCAATGCGTTTTTCCAGACCTGAGTTTAGTTTGTTTTAATTTGCTCACGAGCGCTCTTCCTCAGGGTGGTCACGTGATGTGCTGTCAGCTGATTTAAACAGGTTTTGATGCTGTTTTCCTACGACAGCGCCACCCACAGTCCGACTTCTTTAGGGCAGTATCCCCGGTGTGTGAGAGTGAATAAGGCCCCCCTCGTCCCGGTTTAAAGTCTCCTGAACATATTTCGATGTTTGAATTGCCTTCTTACTTCTTGACGGTGTTTATTGTCCTGTCGCTGTGATGTTTGCTCCGTCCCAGATCAGAATCAGAAGACTTTTATTACGATTGTCAGTGAACACAGCTCACAAACTGGGAACTTTCTTTGGTGATAAAGTGCAATATAAAAACACTGAATAAATGCAAATAAGGGCATGCATAAAGTAAAAAAAAAAGATGAAATTAAGCTGAAAAAGGTGGAAATATCTAAATTATCGGAAGATCAGATGAACCTCATTGGACTAGGGTGTAATAAAGTTGTAAAGAATTAAAAATATATATATAATGTGACAATTGTAGAGGCAAAATTAAGTCGTTTTAGTTTAATCTGTATCAGTAAACCTTTTTTATCTGTCAGTTTATGTTTTTTTTTAACTGTATTGCTCAAAAACAGTGAATTAAGTGCTTTATAGTTTGTTCCTGTGTCAATAATCAAAATGATCTCAACATTGTGAAGTTTTAGACAAAAATACTCAACATGGAAACTTTCAAATCACTGTTTCACTGAACCATTTGTGCTCGAGCGAAATGTCACTTTACACTTAATAATTACAAAACATATGTATTAATGCTTAATACAGACTGGCCTTGACACGAGCGACTGGATCGGATTCAGAATATCAGAACATTTCACACTTTGATGCGGATTACAGCAAGTGCATTTGTATAGCACAGTTCGTACGTAAAGTAATTCAAAGTGCAGCATAAAAAAAGACATAAATAATCATCAAATTAACATTAAAAGAGAAGAGCGCAGAATAAACATCTTTCAGTCTTATGCACAGCTAAACAGAACCGTTTGAGCCTGGATTTAAACATTATCAAAGTAGAAACATGATTAAACTAGTTGTGAGTGTGTTTTATGACGAAAACCATTACAACAGTGCATGTTTGTCGATTGTTAATTCATTTTGTGTAATTTTAACTTTGTAAAACTAACAAAAACACAGTGAATGAGCAATATAAGTGCTGTATTCAAATAAATCTTTTTTTTTTAAATATTCAGGTCCTGCTTATATTTTGAGTAGCTCATAAAATATAGAAATGTGGCCCAGATGCCGTCTAGACACCAACTAACACGAGGGTCCAGCTGAAGTATATGTTATATGGGTCACTAGACACCTGCACTAATAGAAAAGCCCCTGAAATGGAGGGCGGGGCTTGTTTTGTAAATGACAGCTTTTAAATATTGAAGATTTCAAAATTAGGGCAGCATAATTCATTAGTGAAGTCTGATTGGTCAAATGGAAAAGTGGGCGTGGCTTTGTTGATGTGATTGTGGCTATTCCCGCTCGTCATTTTATATATATCCTGTATTTCTGTGCCCTGATGATTATTGATTTACATTTCTTTTTATGGCTTAAGGCTATACTGTAAGTTGCATTAACTTCAGTGATGTGTGTGGGGGTTGCTAAACTTGGTAACAGGCTGACTGGGAAATGCAATGCCAAATTTTGCCGTTTAATTTTACCTCAAGCTATTTTAGCAGCAGACTGGTGTAAAAATAGTGTGTTAACAAGAAGTCTAATTTTGTCTGTCTTTTACAGGTCTGTATGGTGTCAGACATACTGAGCTGTGAGGCAAACAGCTCGCCACCAGAGCGTCTGGGCTCAGCAGGAAGTGCCGCCATATTAACTTCCAGGTCAACTTTGGGCGTCATGTGGGCCAGATGTCTGCTCTTCCTCTGCATCTTGATAGCTCCCATCGCCATAGGTAAGATTTCAAACGGATCACATGGTTCAAAGCTAATTATATCTCAGTACTAGCGATGCCATTTCAGTTCAAAAATACAATAGGCTGCATTCACAATATTGTAGAGTCCGTTTATTTTAACACTGAGCTGCAGGGCAGGTCAGAGTTATGTCATTTGCTGTTTAGCAGATGCAGATTTGTCAGGCTTGTTTCTGGTTCATTTTTCTGTGTTTACTCGGATCTATCCACCTGAGACAAAAACTGGCACGTCGTTCAGTATTGTCTCTGTACAGATGAACAAAAGTGAAATTGTTCTTTCACAACAGCTTCCATGTGGTGCCATAAGTTTGGACATTTCATTCAAGAACAGTGAGTTATAAAGGCCCCTGTCCTCCAAATCCAATTCAGGTTTATTTATACAGCACATTTAAAACAACTTCAGCTGCCAAAAGAGCTTCACATAACAGTCCACAAAAAACAAATGTACAGTTGTCCTTCGCTATATCGCGGTTCACCTTTTTCGGATTATCATGATATATAAAATGTCCCACAAACGATTTGACTTTATCACTATAAACGATATATCTGTTTATCGTCCCATCCCTAATATTGTTACCGCACATTTCCGCTTCATAAATAAAACTGTAGGCCGCATTCCGAGCTGTACCCTCTCTGTGTAAGGCAGAGGTGTCAAATCCACAGTGAGACAAAATAAAAAAAAAAACAGACAAATTCACAGGCCAAACGCAACATTTATTGAAAAATCGAGTGTCGTGTTTAACCTTTTCATATGAAGTTTAGTTTTGCTGAAACACAACTCAAGCCTGATATTACAAAACATATGAGACATAAAAGACACATCACCAGTATTTATTGCATATTTAAATAAATAAATGCCCCTTTAAGATTCTTTTTCAAGTAAATCTCTTTTTTTTTTAACAAGCCAAGAAAATAGATTAAACAAAAAATAATCTCATTCACTGAAAATTCGACTTTCAAATATTAACAGTTCATGCCTTTGAGTAGAAAAAATGCACAGAGAAAACATAATATTCAAGCTCAGTTCACTACGTTCAGATTTTACTCTGCCATTGGTCTGGACTGCGCACCAGTGTACTAGCAAAGCATTCTGGGATTTGTAGTATTAGTGGTGCATGTGCTATACACCAGCAGGCCAGCTCTAATGCACATTTTATATGATCTCACCAAGTACTTGATTTTATGACAGAAACCAATAAGTAAATAGTACTCAAGTAAAAGTAAAAGCATGAAAAATCTACTATCTATCTATCTATCTGTTTAAAAATGTACTATAAGAGTAAAAAGTAAACATTTTGCAGAGGTTAAAGCATCAAATGTGTTTTTTCTCGCTGTTTTGTGCATTTGGTTTGCTCAAAGTTTCGATGTTAACTCAAATTAACTATGCCAAAAGTCTTTTACTGTTCAAACATGCAGTGGAGTAGAAAGTACAAATACTGCTCTCAAATGTAGTTGAGTTAAAGTAAAAAGTATCTATTAAAAACATGTAATTAAGTCCAGATACCTAAAAAGTACTTTACTACTGTAGTAATTTACTGTACTAATCCACATTTTATATGATCTCACAGGCCAAATATAACTACACCGCGGGCCTGATTTGGCCCCCGGGTCTGAGTTTGACATATGTGGTGTAAAGCTTCTTTACAGAAACATTTAGAACTCTCAAACTCCCCCCAGAGTCTGACGTGTTAGGCCGTTTAAATCTGTATAGAGTAAACTCACACCAAGTAGGCGTGGGACGATATCACGAGAATGATTAAAGCTGATGACAGTTATGAATATTTTTATTTCATGTGCTTTGTTATAAGTGAAAACAACTTTGATCTAGCAGAGAACTTTATGAATAAGTAGCTTTTTCTGCACATCCTGGTGATATAATGCGGATTATCTTTGTTGGCGATTAGCACGATTATTTAAAATTTCCAGCAAACGATTATTGTCTTCCCTTTTTCGCACAATCCCTACTATACACCTTTATTCAGTACACAAACAAGACACTGCAGACTAGAAAAAACAGAAGTGTAATGTGGACTCCCTTTCTCTCTCATTTGCATACGCTTCGTCTTTACACTATGCACACTTTATATATTTTTTACGCTCGTCTTGTTGGCTTCAAACACGCCCTGAACACGCACATACGCTCCCAGTAGGGTGTCTGCGTGTTCCTCCTTCTCCCCCTCGCGACTTTGAGCTTTGAAGACTCCTAGAGGGAGCTGTGGCCCACTTGGACTTAATCCTATTAATGGCTGCCGTCAATCAAGGAACTTACACTTCCAGCCCACATGATTCAACACGGGTCTGTGAGACTACGCCACATGTGCACCTGGAACAAACACAGAGGTGATCAGAGCACACAAACAAGAACCGAGGCCACACGAGCTACAGTCGCAGGTATTTGCATCAATGTCAAAGTAAGACGACGTATGCAAATTGGAGCTGTTTATACTTAGCGAGGGATTAGCTGAAACAAAGGCAGTGTAGCTGGAGGACGCACAAGAAGCAAAATACTCAATCATCCACCATTGAACCCATTTATCCCGGGCTATGTGGATATGAATAAAAGAAAAGTGGGAGAGCATAAATAGTTCATCAAAGACGGATGATTTATTTGTCTTAACCTGGCTGAATAGATGGGATTAGCATGTTAGCATTTTTACAAGCCTTTATAATTCAGTCAGTGCCGTTCTTAAATGAGCCCGGGCTAAATGCTGGATTTTTTAGGCTAAGTATTAAATCTTGGTTTTATTTATACAGCCCTGTAGGACTCCGCAGAGCTTTGGGGAGATAGGATTTATTGCACTCGCTGGTTTCTGACACCTGGTTCACATCATGAGAAAAGTCTTTCCAAAAACTATGAAAATAAGAAAGCATAATGCATGTTCTCTGTTTAAAACACTGGACCGAATCATGGAGGAGCTCTTAGGGACCTCCAATGTAGGCTGTGGTGCACTGACGAGCGGATTAATACCAAAATGTACCGTTTATCATGCTAAAAAATTACACAAATATATCTGCACTTGTTTACTAGTTCTGCGCATTTTAAAATCATTTATTATTTTAGCAATAAACTGATTTAATGTGATTTATTTGCATGCATATGTTTACTTTTTAGATTAGTTTGAGCTATGGTGGAGTGAAAATAACGATAGTGGTGGAAAAAGTACTTGATTTTGTCACAGAAACCAGAGCAAATAGTACTCAAGTAAAAGTAAAAGCATGAAAAATCTACTATATCTGTTTAAAAATGTACTATAAGAGTAAAAAGTAAACATTTTGCAGAGGTTAAAGCATCAAATGTGTTTTTCTCGCTGTTTTGTGTATTTGCTCAAAGTGTCGATGTTAACTCAAATTAACTCTGCTAAAAGTCTTTACTGTTCAAAACATGCAGTGGAGTAGAAAGTACAAATACTGCTCTCAAATGTAGTTGAGTTAAAGCAAAAAGTATCTATTAAAAACATGTAATTAAGTCCAGATACCTAAAAAAGTACTATACTACTTGTACAGGGTGGCCCAAAAGTCACTGACAGTTGAAAAAAACTCATAACTCTTTTGTTTCTAAATATTTTTATGTTATTTTTTCAGAGCATTTAGAACGACCCTTCTGACATTAATATGTGCAAATACAGCACCGAGGAACGAACCCTCATTGTACAGTGGTACTTTGAGTCACATGGGTCAAATTCACAAACCCAGCGGTGTTACTGTCGGCATTTTAATACCAGAGATGCCCCAAGTGTAAATGCCATTAAAGGAATAATAAGTGTTTTTCAAAAGACCTGATCTGATTTCTTCCTGTGGGTCTAAAAGAAAAGGTTTTGTGAATAAACCTCAGACAATAAACGACTTAAAACGTGATATCGAGGATCAAATAAAAGCCAAAAGCCCGGAAATGATTTAAATGTTATGTAACGTGTGTTGGATCGGGCTGTTCAGTGCGATTAGGTCATTTTTACTTCCCCTAGTTTAAGTAGTGATAAGTTCAAATGTAAGTGAACAATTATAACCGTATATATTGCCAAAAATCTGGGAAGGTTCAGTTTATCTACTGCTAAAATTTGGTGAGTATAACTTAAGAATTACAGGAGCTACTGAAGATTTAAAAGTGTCAGTGACTTTTGGGCCACCTTGTACTACCTCCACTGCCTTTATATACCATGGTAGATTGTGATACTTGTCGTAGTATTGTTTGGTATTGAATCCAAACAGAAATCACTCTTGTGCCCGTCAGTATGATCGCGCAATGCTTCAGGTCTAAATGGTGTGTTCACGTCTTGGAGACCTCATAACTCAGCATAGTATTTTCTAACTAAAAATACATTTGTTTTGTTCATCTGTTCCCTTACAAGCCCCTTGTGGCTATAGATTGTATCTAATATATCTCTCTGACAACAATACCCGCTGTTATTCCTGAATCCCACCAGTGTCCAGAGTGTGTGTGTGTGTGTTTTTCTTGGCTCATTAGTTTACCTTTTTCTTGCAAAAAACATGATTCTGCTTTTTTTTTTTTTATCAATTCTCATCCAAAAGTTAAAATGAAGACAGTGACAGCTATTGTGGTTTTGCAAAACAGCCAGGGCGAGTAAAGAGATCCGCACAGAGAAGTCTATCATCTGGGGAAATGGACTAGCAGTCGGGGGAGGTCAAGGACGGCCAGTGATCCAGTCCAAAGCATTCTGGGTAAAAAAGGAGCCGATAAACGGGGAGTAGAGCTTAAAGGGCCAAGACAGAGGCTGCAGGAGTGACGTAACAGGGTCGATTTAATATGGTTTTAATACAGATATGAGCTCAAGTCCCCAGTACTGACATGGATATTGATGCTAACAGCAATTAGCAGGAGTCGTAATTTGATTTCAAATGGGAGCGGATTTGAAAAGTTGTGATAACGCTGAAAATTTTAATTAGCCTAAACATGGGTATGAAGATGTTAAGGCAGAAGGGTCCAAGCTGATGGCCTGATCATTCTTTGAACCATTAATATTAAAAGGCAAATGAACTGTTTTGTTATTTTTTACTTGAACTGGACTCAAATGCAACACAAAGAGCAGTGGAACGTCTTAGAAACTACAACAGAAAGTGTCCTTAAAGCATGGGATTTCAACAACTCGGGGATAATGTCTTCTTTAATATCAGCAAAAATCTCTTCCACACTGGGGAAGATAAGGGAAATAGGAATAAATGCAGATTATTACAGATACAGAGCTTGAGTGTTGCTTTTGGTTGGTCCACGATCGAGCAAGAACTGACAGAACAGAAGCAGAATATTTAGACGAGCCTGGGCTGATTAACACAACGAGAGGCAGCTGCAGGGAAAACAGGGAGGTAACAAAAGAAGGACCGGGACATGGAGCTGGATCAGGGATAAACGTATAAACACAGATTATAAATATGAAAAAGTGAGCATTTAAACTGTGGTTTTGACAATGACGATAAATAAATCATTGAGGTTTTAGAGTTTATTCACCTCAGAAGGCCACAAATAACCTGATGTGAAGGGTGAAACTGGAGGAAATAAACCAGGTCTGGCTCAAAGACGGTGGTTTTGATGCATAAAACGTCACAGGTGAGAGTCAGTCTTGTTCTCGTTAAAGTTCATAATTGAGGAATGTTTCACACAAATAAATCAAAGCAAAGGTTTGGATTTCTTTAAACCTTCTTTATCCTGTTGGTGATAAAGGTCAGGGAGCTTGTAGGTTCAGGCAAAATGATCTGACACATTTTTAGGTTTAATAAAATGCAAACAAAAAAGTGTTTCTATTTTTGAAAAGTACATATAAAGCCGTTCTGTTTCACTATGTTTTAAAGTTTAAATCAGTCAAATAGGATCCATTATTGTCCACACATTGTCGAAGGAAAGTTGTCTAAACTCGGGGGTCATTTCATGTGGAATGGCAGTAATTTCTTGACGTATTGCATCTTTAAGTTGTTCAATAAATCGAGGGCGAGTAATGTATAGCTTTGACTTGAGATATCCCCAAAAAGTCGCACGGATTTGGGAATGCAGATTCCAGTAGCTCTTTAGTTGGTTCAGTCCATATTCCATTCGAGCTGGAAACATTTTTTGCATTTTATTTAACCTACAAATGTGTCAGATCATTTTGCCTGTACATGTGTATGGGTGGGTAAGGGTAAACTAAGCAAAAATGAACAAAAGAGACCTTGCATGGGCTAAAACAAAAAGGTAAAGTTAACTAAAACACAATTCACAGCAACAAAATCTTACAAACAAACATGTCTCATCACAAAAAGTCACTACTCCTGCAGAGACTTGAACAAAAGACTCGTGATGTTACGAAGTGTGTGTCGAGTAATCAGTAAAAATCCAGGTGAAGTGCGGTTCGGAGTGTGGTTTGATGATGTAAGCGGTGACGTTCCAACCTTCCTGAAGCACCGACCACGAGACGGAAGTGGTTTGCTGCTTTAGCGCGTGAACCGAGTGTCATTTGAAATATGAATGAGTAAAAAACAATGAAAAAAAATGGGGTTTAACTCTTTTTATTTAATTAAAAGCACTACTACAAGTAACACCGGTGCACTCCTCTGTCTAATGTGTTTCACTGTGGTCCTGTCACTGGTTACATTTGTTCAGTTGATTGTGCTGAGGTGGAAACTAGATTGTAGTACATGTTATCGACCTCTAGATGGTGCTGTAGAGTAAATGAATCCTTAAAGTGTCGGTACATGAGCCGCACAGTTGGCTGAAAGTATCGATGCTTCATGGGGCTTCATCTCACCATTACTATAAAAGAGACGCACAAATTGGCAAACTGGCCACTCCAGGCGTCCCCGATCTCGTTAAACACAGGGAGGTGGCCCAATAACGTCCTCCAATAACGTCCAAGGGTCCAACAGCCATGATTGTGGGGAAGGACGAAGACACTGGGACACACAGACAAAACATAATGGACAATTACAAAAAATAAAGGAACTTAAGACCACTGTGTTAAGGCATTTTACCTCAACAAACTAACTTGAATCTGAATTTGAATCTCTTGCATCCCATATTTCCCTCACTTTTTATGCTCCTTTCTCTTTTAAATACACAGTTCTTGTAAATATAACAGAATACATATAAAAAAAAATGTAAAAAGCAGCATTTCGGTGGTTAATTTAGAAGTGATCCGTGCTATAAAGTGAAAATTTCTCCTTATTTCTGATTTTAAAATTCAAAGATAAACAGACTGCTATTTACTCTTCCCCTTGTTCTTTTACCAAATGTTTTAACCATATGCTAGATTTCCGCCGTGCAGGAAACGCTCTGCTTCTGGTTATCTGAAATTCTCAGAGTGCAAAACAAAAGCCTGAAGAGCGCGAGTGGTCGGAGAACAGGGCCCTGCGGTGCACCTCTGCTGAGAATTCTTTCACTTGTGATGAGGTACTTGTGTGCTGTGGGAGTCTAAAGTGAAAAGTTCTGAGTATTAAAAAGACTTTCTTGGGTTTATGGATAAAAACTTTCTTTTGGAGGATAATGGAAGATAAGAGATGAGATTTAGCTATTATTTAGAGAAAGGGTCTCCCGACGTCTCGTACAAAGAGGCAGAGCTGTTGCATTTCTGGAGGCTGAGAAATAAAATGATTTGAAAGGTTTATATCACCAGCTTCTGTGTCAAGAACATGTTTTTTTCTGTTTAAGTGAAGACCTTTTTACACAAGGAATAAGTTCATCTTCATCACATGTATATGAACGTGGGATGGAAATAAACCAAAAAAGTCCAAGTTAAAAAATTGAAAAGTCCAAAGTCGTCTATACAATTTCACATTATGAATTATAACTCAAAGTATTATTATTATTTTAAAGATCATTAAATACTTTTTCTCTTCACGTTTGCCGTCGCCCATCAGTGACACCCCAAACATTTTGGCAGTTCAAGTGAGAGATCACCTTTTAAATCTCTCCTCTTCCTCTCGCTCCTCGTCTTCTCCACTTCTCTCCATCTATCCACCTCTTTCGCCACTCTCTTGTTCTTGGCCCAAATGTAAAAATCAATATCCTTTTGTTTCAGCCCCACGAGGCGAAGAGAGAGTCTGAATAAGACTGTACTGTCTGGGACGGCCAACTTTCTGTCACCACTTACACAGCTAACGACACGCAGCTCACAGCGCTATTACATGTGTAAAGACCCATGTGTAAAGATCCATGTGTGACAGACCATGTGTGACAGGTGTTATTACATGTGTAAAGACCCATGTGTGAGGGCCCAGTGTGACAGGTGTTATTACGTGTGCAAATACCGGGCTCATGTGTGACAGGTGTCATTACGTGTGCAAACACCGGGCTCATGTGTGACAGGTGTCATTACATGTGCAAACACCGGGCTCATGTGTGACAGGTGTCATTACATGTGTAAAACACCGGGCTCATGTGTGACAGGTGTCATTACATGTGTGCAACAAGACCCATGTGTGACAGGTGTCATTACATGTGCAAACACCGGGCTCATGTTGTGACAGGTGTCATTACATGTGCAAACACCGGGCTCATGTGTGACAGGTGTCATTATGTGTGTAAACACCGGGCTCATGTGTGACAGGTGTCATTATGTGTGCAAACACCAGGCTCATGTGTGACATATGTTATGACATGTGCAAACACCGGCCCATGTGTGACAGGTGTCATTACATGTGCAAACACCGGGGCTCATGTGTGACAGGTGTCATTATGTGTGCAAACACCGGGCTCATGTGTGACATGTGTTATGACATGTGCAAACACCGGGCTCATGTGTGACAGGTGTCATTACGTGTGCAAACACCGGGCTCATGTGTGACAGGTGTCATTACGTGTGCAAACACCGGGCTCATGTGTGACAGGTGTCATTACGTGTGCAAACACCGGGCTCATGTGTGACAGGTGTCATTACGTGTGCAAACACCGGGCTCATGTGTGACAGGTGTCATTACACAGGGTTTTTGGCCTGTGACGTGTTTAGACTCTTGACTCTATGGTAAAATTATATCGTGATCATGCAAATAAACAGCAGTTCTAGTTATTTGTGTTTAGATGAGGCTTGTTAGCAATAGCAAAAAAATCACAAAAAAAAAAAATCACAAACTAAAATAATCTTTCACATATTTATACTTATATTGTTTGACTGCTGTACCATTTTGGGACAGGGTTAAACTGTCACAAAGCATCATGGTCCAGTCTATAACACTGTTCAGAAGTGAGTGTCCAGTCTGTTTCTTCTTTTACATCATGTATTTGAGGATAGATGTTCTCATACGATTTGCAAATGGAGACAAAATAATAAACAAAGCCAAACTATTCCAGAGTAGTTGAGATTTGAGTGTGTGAGTCATGGGATCTGCTCCAGCTGAAGCTTCAGGGACCATTTTGTACATTTCTTACACTTAAACGTTAAAGTAAAACAAACGACATCATAACTTTAAACATCCCTTACACAACAGCGCTCTTCTTTACACTGAGCCGTATTACCACGCTCCCTTTATACCGGCCCATGTGAGGCATAGCTGTCGGACATCTGATCTTATAGCCCGTCTAGACAGATGTCTCACTATAAATGGTATGTATTGATCTGCACACGCTTCAATTAACTCTCTGTTTGAAACTGACATTCGTGTTCACCAAGTCGGACTTGACGCAGCCCATGGAAAACTAATCATAAAAGCGCTTCTCTGACCCACTGCCCCGAGCGCTCCCTTGCACGAGAAGCACATGGAGACGCCCAAATCCAGATTCTCAAAAGAGGACCCTGGGTGTAATTATCGCCTGCGGACATTTAAAAGTCTGGTGTTTGTTCGTGTTCAGTAAATGTCACTTATATACCAGTCTTATCTCTGAGCTAGTGCTTGCCATTATCAATGTGACGCCCAAGGGTGCAAAGATTTGTCCACCCCGGTTGGTACATGCCAGCACCCAGAGCCATTTGAGAGTGTGTGTGTGTGTGTGTGTGTGTCTGTGTGTGTGTGTGTGTGTGTGTGTGTGTGTGTGTGTGTGTGTGTGAAGGACAGCGTTAGAGCAGAGAGCCCAGAGTGTCACCGAGCTCATTCAGATTCTCCGCTGCATCCGTGTAACCATGACGCTCCTCCAGCCAATGAGTCGGCCCGGAGGAGGGAGGGGATGGGGTTGCCATGGTTACGCAGACAGGGGGAGCGGGAGAGGTTGTTTTTTTCCTGCCTCTCCTTTGCAGGTTTGTGTTGTAAGGTATGTTTCTGAAGTGTGCGCCTGGTATCTAGGGACTGTGTGCTGTTAACTCGCATAGAAACCACTAAAGCACTAATAATAAACCTGCAGAAGAGGTAATTAGGTTTAAAGAATGTTGCATGAATATACAAAGTTTTGGCATAGACAAGTTTGACTATTTAACAGAATAACTCTTATATTACACAAAATTGACTCTTGTGAGGTTTAAATTGTGTTATAATGTTGTTACCTCCTCAAAAACATGCTCTGTTCCACCTTGTGATGTCATGAAGTGGTAGTTTTCAAGTTAACAGCTACCTTTTACCATTTTTTTTCAGCAGAGATTGGCAATTCCAGGAGCTGAAACGACCCAAATGATTCTAGTGAAGGTGTATTAAGGTTAAAAAACACAAGTATTTTCAGTTTGAGAGACGAGCTCAGCCTAAATATACAGGGTTTGTGTGTTAAACGTGTGTGAATGAAACAAAACTCCAGGAAACAACATTATAATCAGAAGTGTTGGGGGTTCGAAACCTGCTGTCTACATAAACATCACTAGTTGAGCGGTCAAATCTGTAAATATGCACTCACCTTAATGTGTATATAGACCACATGTGTCAAACTTAAGGCCCATGGGCCAAATGTGGCCCGCCATGTCATTTTATGTGGCCACAGCAAGGTAAATTAAAAGTCTAAAAATGTCAGTTTATCAGGAGATAGCAAGTTATACAGGCAGCTATGGAAATACATACCGTATTTTCCAGAATATAAGTCGCTACGGAGTATAAATAAAAAAATACATAATAATGAAGAAAAAAAAAACGCGCTTGTCAGGTTGTCAGTGTGACCGTAATGAAGATGTAAAATTATATACTCAGATGTGACTTATATTCCACATGTATAAGTCGCACCCCTGGCCAAACTATGAAAAGAAAAAAAAAAAAGTGTCATATAGTACAGAAAATACGGTATGCAATATTTGTAAACTGAATAAGTAATAAATACAGAAAGTTTAAAAAAAAAAACTAGCTTATTTTTATTACATCTGGCCCTTTGAGAGTGACTATTTTCCTGATGTGGCCCTCAGTGAAAATGACGCCCCTGATATAGACGGTATTGTGAAATAACCGTGTTAAATTCACACATTTGCGTCTTCACGATCGCTAAGAGTGACAGACCCAAGCAGCACAAATAAGCAGTCAGCTGATCTCCTCTCTGTCAGGGGAGGATCTCTTGAGCTCACAGGGGGCCGCTCACTCAGGGCCTCCGGATAACAACAGAGACAACAAGCAAAATCCCAGGGACAAAGGCTCACCTCACACTCGCAGTAGTCTGGGCTGAGCATACCCTGTAAACATGGTCCGGAATATGAAGCACGAGTTTATTAAGTAACAAGTTATGGACCATTTGCAAAGATGTGGTTTGAAACTTACTGCGTTTTAACCACAACAATAGACATGTTTGCAATGATAATGTGTTCGTCTTATAGAACTTTTTGCAGACACTCAAACTCTACATAACTAGATATATCGGAGCAGAGATATACTGCAAAAAACGATGATGTTGAAACTATTTCATGCCACTGACACAATAACAATAATGGAAGATAGTTCTAATAAACCATTTTTAAATAGACAGGCCTGATCGTCTTTCTCGTGGGGACTCGTCTTTGTCGTGGGGACTCGTCTTTGTCGCGAGGACTCGTCTTTGTCGCGGGGACTCGTCTTTCTCATTGGGACTCGTCTTTCTCGTGGGGACTCGTCTTTACTGTGGGGGACTCGTCTTTCTCATTGGGATTCGTCTTTATTGTGGGGACTCGTCTTTCTCATGGGGACTCGTCTTTGTCGTGGGGACTCGTCTTTATTGTGGGGACTCGTTTTTCTCGTGGGGACTCTTCTTTATCGTGGGGGACTCATCTTTCTCGCAGGGACTTGTCTTTGTCATGGGACTCGTCTTTCTCGGCCATTTTGTCCATAAATGAAGATATGAACATTAATAAGAGACAAATCAGCTGCCTCCCTCTAGCATTAGCAACAGGTTTGATTGACAGCATTGCTAAGCCTCTTCGTTATTGTGGCGGACTCCATCTTTTCTCCGCTACCTGCTAACAAGTGGTGTGGGGCGTGAAGGGGCGTTACCTTCAACAGCCTCGCTCTGGATTGGCTATTTGGTTGCTACGATACTTGTGGTCAGAATTACAAATATGGAAGTAGGCTCTAATTTCGCTAGCCTTGGTGAGCTTAATTTGATTGGAGCCGGACGCTGTGGGTGACGTTACACTCACTTAGTCCCCTTCTTTATACAGTCTATGGATGCAACAAACAAATAGCAACCTCTACTGCTCAAAATATCCTTCTATAAAAAAAAAATCCCTCAAAAAAAACCCCAAAATCTCCCTACTTTTGCAGAAACATGGCTGCAGTGTCTTACCTAAGAACATAAAAGCAGTTTGCAGTAGATCCACTGCCGCTTTTATGGCACCTGCTATTTCCAGCAATTTCCCATCAAAGTACTAACCAGGCCAACACCGCTTAGCTTCTGAGGTGAGACAAGATTGCGTGTTCACAAGGAGGTTTAGGGCGGATTTGTACTTACAATTACCGTCCTACCATTGTATTGGCCTGAAAAATGGACCACATTAATTTGATGACTTTCTGACATTTTTCTAAAACAGGAAATGAGTCATGACGAAAGGGATACTTGTGAACACTTGAAAGCCTTTTGATTTATTCTTTCTTGTCTTGGAGTGTGGTGTTGTTGGAATCTGATGGAAGTATTCAGTATTTCTTGGCTCTGCACGGCTCATCTGCTGCAGACTTCCTTTGTATGAAGTGCCAGATTTTGAGTGTACAGGGTGCGAAGTCAAGGGCATGTTTTCCATCATCCAAAAAGCCTCATTAAGAATTTTCCTCAAACAAAAAAAACCCAAAACAGCGGTATAAGTTAAACTATGCCAGGACGATGTATTTATGTCAAGATATGATTGAGATTGATTGAAAAATTAAAGGAAAATAGTGTTACTATGTCAATCTGCTAACATTTACGATATCATCAAACACAGTCATGCTAACTGCAGCCACGAGAAGTACGAGGTCCATATTTCTGTCGCTGTTCTTGGAGATGTATTTGGATCCCTACTGTGTAAATGGTAAACGGTCACATTTTTATATAGCATTTTTCCACTCAAGCCACTCAAAGCACTTTACCTCAAGTAACTACTCACACAATCGCATACACATTCATACACCAGCGGACACAGACACTAGGGGCGAGCT